>CM076581.1:72368163-72573529 GCA_034641835.2 Pinus albicaulis | reverse complement strand
TTTTATATCAAGTCCCTGTATGTGACATGGGGTATTTTTCTATCATTGTCTGGGGTGGGACTTCCACTTTTCTGGATGGATATTTGGGTTCCAATCTTGAGATGTGAAAATGTAATGACTTCATGGACTGTTTTACTTCATACAATATATTGAAAACATCGTTTTTTCTCTTGTGAAAAAAAAAATGATTAATGTTTATCACTCTGCCTTCAAAACTAGCGATGCTGGTCTATGTTGCTGGTTTATTGATATGGTCCGATGGTCTTTTTATATTTTGGACATATCACACTCCTCACATGATTAGCGTTTTTCTCTGTTCAAGGATTTTGGGTACTTTAATTTGTATTTGGAACAATGGACGTCGGTACTCTATCTGTTGCTTTACTATTCTACATACTGCTATTTCACTTTCATATAGATGCCTCGGGCATATTTGGATGCTTTCTCAGATTGTCGATAATCTCCATGTGGACCGTTACTGGGTTTTATATCAAGTCCCTGTATGTGACATGGGGTA
This sequence comes from Pinus albicaulis, assembly GCA_034641835.2. NCBI lineage: Eukaryota > Viridiplantae > Streptophyta > Pinopsida > Pinales > Pinaceae > Pinus > Pinus albicaulis. The sequence continues at coordinate 72,573,012 of CM076581.1, read as the reverse complement.
TTTTTCTATCATTGTCTGGGGTGGGACTTCACTTTTCTGGATGGATATTTGGGTTCCAATCTTCAGATGTGAAAATGTAATGACTTCATGGACTGTTTTACTTCATATAATATATTCAAAACAACGTTTTTTCTCTTGTGAAAAAAAAATGATTAATGTTTATCACTCTGCCTTCAAAACTAGCGATGTTGGTCTATGTTGTGGTTTATTGATATGGTTTGATGGTATTTTTATATTTTGGACATATCACACTCCTCACATGATTAGCGTTTTTCTCTGTTCAAGGATTTTGGGTACTTTAATTTTTATTTGGAACAATGGACGTCAGTACTCTATCTGTTGCTTTACTATTCTACATACTGCTATTTCACTTTCTTATAGATGCCTCGGGAATATTTGGATGCTTTCTCAGATTGTCGATAATCTCCATGTGGACCGTTACTGGGTTTTATATCAAGTCCCTGTATGTGACATGGGGTATTTTTCTATCACTGTCTGGGGTGGGACTTCCACTTTTCTGGATGGATATTTGGGTTCCAATCTTCAGATTTGAAAATGTAATGACTTCATGGACTGTTTTACTTCATATAATATATTCAAAACAGCGTTTTTTCTCTTGTGAAAAAAAAATGATTAATGTTTATCACTCTGCCTTCAAAACTAGCTATGCTGGTCTATGTTGCTGGTTTATTGATATGGTCTGATGGTCTTTTATATTTTGGACATATCACACTCCTCACATGATTAGCGTTTTTCTCTGTTCAAGGATTTTGGGTACTTTAATTTGTATTTGGAACAATGGACGTCGGTACTCTATCTGTTGTTTTACTATTCTACATACTCTATTTCACTTTCTTATAGATGCCTCGGTCATATTTGGATGCTTTCTCAGATTTGTCGATAATCTCCATGTGGACCGTTACTGGGTTTTATATCAAGTCCCTGTATGTGACATGGGGTATTTTTCTATCACTGTCTGGGGTGGGACTTCCACTTTTCAGGATGGATATTTGGGTTCCAATCTTCAGATGTGAAAATGTAATGACTTCATGGACTGTTTTACTTCATATAATATATTCAAAACAACGTTTTTTCTCTTGTGAAAAAAAATGATTGTTTATAGTCGAAGCGTTGCGGGGTGGTTTATTATATTAATATTTCACGGTCATTGGAATGCCCACAATTCATAACAAATATTGGAGATTTACTGTCCTGTTTTAAAGTTTCATTTTTTTTTTTAAATTGAACCCGTCGTCGGTATACCGACGCCTTGTAAGCTTCGGAATTGCGACAGCTTAAAAACGTCAGACCACATTTCGTCGGAATTGTGATAGTTTACAAACGTCGAAAGAGCGACGTTCAAAACTTCGGACTACATTTCGTCGGAATTGCGACAATTTACAAACGTCGGAAGAGCGACGTTCAAAACGTCAGACCACATTTTGTCGAAATTGCGACAGTTTACAAATGTCGAAAGAGCGACGTTCAAAACGTCGGACCACATTTCGTCGGAATTGTGACAGTTTACAAACTTTGGAAGAGCGACGTTCAAAACGTCGGACCACATTTCGTCGGAATTGCGATAGTTTACAAACTTCGGAAGAGTGACGTTAAAAACGTCAGACCACATTCCGTCGGAAGTGCGACAGTTTACAAACGTTGGAAGCGTGACGGTTTGGGAAATTTCGGAAGAGAGACGCTTGTTTGGAAGCGACGGAAAAAGTGTCGGTAGTGCGACACTTTGTGAATGTGTCGGAATTGCGACCGCATGGCAAACCACGCTTTTCCCGTCCTCGAACTGTCACTCTTGCAACGACTATGTGACGGAATAGCGACGATTTGGCCATCGGAAATTGTGCCAAATTTTCTAGTGCCATATTTACGTAGCACTGCATATACACCATGTACATAGCACCATCTATACCTATCACTGCATATGAAACATACACGTAACACCATATATACAACATGCATACAACATCATATATACACAATAATACATATGTTGTACACATTACCATAGGTATAATAATTGAATATACAACATGCGTAGCATATACACAACATTAGTACTGCACATCCATAGACCACACACTAACCCATAAGCAACCTTGCTTCTAGTGTCTTTCCATTATCCGTGCTCACCTTAGCATGTCAGAAATCACACTACTTTCACTTCGTGGATGTACCCCTCAACATTACTTGTACATAACATAATCATAGGCATAGTAAAAGCATATAATATTAATTCATGTCCACATGATACTGACCTTCTATATATATCAGGGTTACTCTACCCACTTGATTCTTCATACGACCAAGAACCTCTTCATGCCATTCGCCTGCATAAGAAATAATTTCTCCACAAGAATGAAACTTGAAAACCTTGTCATGCAATGACATAGATACATACATACACACATATATATAATTATTAGCATAAAAAAATCATAATCGTATCATACAATGACATACATACACACATATATACATATAAACATTTAGCATTAAACAACCATGATCCATGACAACCCTTTCAGACACGACATCCATACATACATACATGTATACATATATAAACATCAAAATAATCATGATCAGAACATAATTACCAGATAGCATAAGGTCAAGGTTAAGCGAACTCCATTTATCCATGCACAACATGCACAACATTGAGAACAATAGTTCCCAACATAACCAATGCATTTGACACCCTAAATCAATTCACTTTACCTTTTATGTTATCTTTCTTGTGATTATTCTGCCAGCGTGCATTTACCTTAATGCACCCCACCGGCTCAACCGAATACAATATTCTTACCTTCTGGTACCCTTTACTCATGCACATATCTTCAGTCAAGCCTTACATTACCTGTTTGTTACCACACATCTCTCCCCAAGCTCCATTATCTTTCCTATTTCCCAATCAATTCCCAAGACTCTCAAAACATAAAATTAAATAACAAGAGCAAGCAAGAAGAAGACCAGGAAAACCAAAAAAATACACCATGGAAATAAAGTGGCATGGCCATGCACTAGATGTAATCAAGACTACAAATCAAGTGTAACAATTCACAAAAGAGAAAAGGCACAAGACTAGTAGTAAACACCATGACGCAATCCCCATGGTACCGAGGGAAAGCTCAACCTGAGCCTTCTTTAAGATTTTATAAGGGTCTCTTTGCCATGTCATTCCCTGTATCATACTACCAAAAATACATAACTCTTAGTGTATAAATAAATATACCAATATGCCAATTATCTTACCCTTTTGTACCAAAGACGCCGCCTTGTAACCGAACACACATGTTAGCCACATGTTCCATAGATCAAGAAAAAATATCTATTAATTCGAAATCAAATTTTACTAATACCAAAAACCATGTCATAGTCAATAATTAACTCACATTCTTCATTCATAATACATATTACTAAAACTATCACCTACTTACACTCAAGTGCATATCAACTATCTCAACACATATGGGTTAGTACAACCATCTTAAAACAAGTTCATTACTGCATGAAATATTATAGACACATGCTCATATCATGCAATTAATCAAACATTCAAACACCAAATAGAATACATAATAGACACCAAAAACTCAAACACTAGATAGACGACATAATCAAACATTCAAACACCAAATAAAAGACATAAGAAAACTCATACCTTTATGTATCTCAAGGGAGGCTATTTCGTATGCACAATCAATTTAGATTAGCACGATATAACTTCAAAACACATCAACTTAAACATAGGTCATGATATCCATACTAGTAACTATCTAACATGTTCAACTCATAAGCTCATTAACAATTGTCATTCATGCTTAACAATCACATCTAGACATTTAGTCTAGATTAATATGACACAATACCACAAATATGTCATCTTAGACCTGAATATCATAAAAATAACCATTTGCATAAGCCAATACAGATCAACGCGCTAAATATAACATCAATATATTAATACAATACCCTAATCATCAAGTTAAATAACACATAACAACAACAAGTTAACATATAACATAATCATCAAGTTATCTAATGTATAACAACAACAACAATGCATATAACAACACATTACCATCATTCATGAATATTTGACACACGTGCACATGACCACACTGATTCACTAGCATCTACCATGCATGTAACCACAAAAAAAAAAAATAACAAACATTTGTATAACCCTATGTATATAACAATCCAGTAACTAACATACCTGCATGTCAATCGTACAATATATGTATGATGATCTACTTTTACCCCAAAGTATAGTGTCAGAACTTTACTTTGAAGATCTGCATCTCACACTCTATCTCAATCATGTAGAAATTTATAAACACAATAATGTATTACTGGACTCCCCTGATCTAACAATTAAATCAACTGTTAAATACATAATCCTTCTACTCAATTCTTTGCGGAAATTAAATTGCCAATTGCAAACACATGAATAAAAAGAAATCACACATAACAAGATGTTTTACCAGGAAAACTTAAAGCTAAAAACCCCAACTATCATATATTATGTATATCATGGATCATGAAACAATCTCATACAAGGCTCAACTCATAGAGTTCTCAGTACAATATACAATTGTCTCACACTTTCCTACAAAAATTGGTTCACACATGCACCAATTTACTGCCTCCTGACAGCCTGCCACCATTGTGCAATCCCTGTAGATTAAAATCCCTGAATGAATTTGATATTTCCTTTCTTTGACTACACAATCCTCATTGGAAACTCCAATGTGTGTGTAGATGCATTGAATGCACCACTATAGTCACAACTAATAGTCAAACACACCCTTTCACCTATCTCTCCACTAGATCTGACATGCAAGTAGTTAACTATTGTATTTTTTCAGTTGCAAGTAAGCACTGCTTGTGAATTAATTAAATAATTAATTCACTGATATATCACTAGTGTATCTTTAGTTACAACTAGCACAACTTATTTTAACTCACTTAACTGAGTTAAACTAAATAACAATTCACATAACTACTCTTCCAACTCTGTTACAACTCTTCCACAATCAATTACAACAAATTCCAATGTGCATGTCCCACCAACCAACCTTGGAATGCGTAATTCCTTCAGCTAAATGGTTTTCCACATCAGTTAACTGAAATCAAATGCTTCAAGAGAATAAGTTATTATTTATTTTCTGATTATCATTAAGGGCTAATAATAATCGACATGCATTCTATTTTTAGATATGTGATCTATAAATAGACTTCGCCCATGATCTAAAAATATAAACTCATCTAAAGATAGAATTTTCTCAACCATCTAGAATTAGTCTCCTGCTAATTTTAGAATATACTCACCATTCTAAAAATAGACATACACCTAAAAATAGCCTGCGGGCCCCACCTAGTGAAGGTGCTTAATTTTCACTAGGATCGTCATCTTGTTGAATCTCAAAACTCCCTCTCAACAAGAAAGGGATTACCCTTCACCTCGATCTTGTCTCTTTGGTATTCAAATCTAATCTTGGTGAGTGCCTTAGCTAGAATATTTGCATCTTGATCTTCTGTAGGAATGTATTGAAGCAACATGATCTTCTGTTGCACACAATCTCTGATATGGTGGTTGGTAATCTCGCATATATATATATATATATATATATATATATATATATATATATATATATATATATATATATCCCGCAGAGCACGAGTTAATCGAGAGGTTAATGCAACTTTGATTATCACAATGAATCATTGTGGGATCTAAATAGAAATGAACAAACTAATAGGATGCCTCATCAGAAAATAACTCACATCACAACTTGACTTGCTGCATGTCTTCTCTTCCACTAAATTCTTGCAGATCTCTTATTGGTCCCTATCTTACTAGTAAGTATTACTGTATTGTTATTGGTCTTAACACATAACTAACATTATAGATATACATTGTAGCCCCAATTGTTTATTAATGCCTTTACATAAAATTTATTATTGTTAGGTGGCTAGGATTACATTGTGGCCCCACTAGGATTACATTATGGCCCCATGGACTCCTATATATAAAAAGGAGGTTTTGTAAATTGTATCATCCAAGAATTGTTCATTTATGTAATGTATTGGAGGTTGCCCCCTCGAAGTGGCTTATTTCTAAGGCGTGGATATCTCTTTTCTTCTATTTTTGGAGCTGGTTACACAACATTTGGTATCGGAGCTTTGGATTCTAGGGTTTCGCTGCTCCAAACAGGTCATCGTGGAATTTTCGCTATAAATTTGTTTCTACGAAGTTTCAGAAGTTGAAAGTTTTAGGGTGCGAAGCCGAAATCTTGAGGAATCTTGTATAAAAATTTCAGAGCTTGGTTCGCAATATTTTCGGAGATATGATCTGTGGAAGTCAGGTCTTTTTTCAGGCTCCTAAACAGGTCATCGTGGAATTTGTGCTATAAATTTTTTTCTACGAAGGTTCAGAATCTGAAATTCATATGGTGCGAAGCTGAAATCCTGAGGAAATTTTTCAAAAAATTTCAGAGCTTGGTTCGCAATATTTTTGGAGATATGATCTGTGGAAGGTAGTGTTTTTTCAGGCTCCTGAATTGCATCTCAAAGAGGTGATCGTGGGAAAACTTCAATAACTCTCTCTCTGGGCATTGGATTGAAGTGCCGTAAAAAGTGGTCGCAAGTACACAGACTGAAGTTTCTGGGCTATCAATTTAAGAGACAAAGGACAAAACAGTGACACGTGGCAAGTCGTACAAGTTCGCTCTACTAAACCAGTCCAGAATTAGGTCATTGTGGGAGATTGGACACAACTTTGTCTTGGAGAATCAAAATCAGGTCAGACCTGTGGCATTTGAAAGAAGCTTCAGAGGGCTACTACAGGGCTGAATTTCAGATATTGAATATTTTCAATTACAGAGATAATTCAATTTCAATATCGAGCTCCTCAAAGAAAGTAAAAGGTGTGTATTTTTTTTCCGAATTGCATAAGTCTTGTTTGAAGAATCAAGTTGAATTGATTCCAAGGGAATATTGTAGAATAGGTATCAATATTAGATTCTAAAATGGCGCCTAAAAATAATTCAACACCCATTAAGCCTTCAGAAGGCTCTACCATGACTCATGAAGATGAATAATTGCAACATGATCTATCAAAATTACAAGAGCAAGTGCAACAAATTTCACTCTCGCAAAAAGCAACAAAAAATGAAATGGAAGTTTTAAAGAAAGGCGTGGAAGTGAAGATGGACGGTTTGAAGAAAGGCATGGAAGCTAAGATGGATGGCGTGGAAGTGAAGATGGACGGTTTGAAGAAAGGCGTGGAAGCTAAGATGGATGGCATGGAGGTTGGCATGGAATCTAAGATGGATGACATGGAAGCTAAGATCGATGAGAAAATGGAAAACATGAAGAATGATCTAAAAGCATACATGGAAGGCTTGATGACAAGCTTAAAACCAGAAATGATTCCTAATGGCGGAAATATAGTAGAAGAACCTCATGATGAGAACAAAATAATTTTTAATCGTGATTTCATAAACTCTAATGTTGGCGGGAAGAACCACCATATTTCAAAAATGGATATGAGGAAGTTTGATGGAAAGGATCCTGTAACATGGATACTACAGGTGGAGCAATATTTTGATCTCCATAACGTGCAAAACACACAAAAGGTACGCATTGCAACTTTACATTTAGAACAAAATACATTTGTATGGTATCGATGGCTTTGTTCCCGTAAAAAAATTGTCACTTGGTCAATTTTTACGGAGGAAATGATAGCACATTATGAGGATACCAAGAGCAACACCTTCTTTACCCAATTGATAAATCTCAAACAAAAGGGTTTAGTGGGGCAGCACATTGAGGACTTCCAAAAATTGAATATAAGGGTAACTGATCTTACAGAGGAACACAGGATTGATCTCTTCCTAGGCACTTTAAAGGATAACATCCAACATGAGGTTCGCGTTTTGGAACCTGATTCATTGGAGAAGGCATTCAGGTTGGCAAGAAAAGTTGAATGTAAAATTATGGCGACAAGGAAGCCTACCACTCAATTCTATAAAGAAGGAAATGTTGCTACGCCTAGATTTCCACAACCTACAAGGTTGACACCACAAAAATTGGAAAAAAAAAGAGCAAAAGGGCTTTGCTACAGTTGTGATAGCAAATACACTAAAGGTCATAAGTGTGCTGAGAAGAAATTATTTTACATAGATTGTGAAGAGGAAGAAGAAAATGAACAAGAAGAGGATATACACCGGGAACCAGCCCTAGAAGAGGAAGAAATGAATCCGACCATATCGTGTAATGCACTGGCAGGAATTACCACTCCTCAAACTCTCAAGATAGAAGGGCATATCAAGAAGAAAAAGGTAATAGTGTTGATTGATTCAGGTAGCACCCATAATTTTATTCATTGTAAGGTAGCCAAGGAATTAAATTGTTTCCTATACCCAGCACCAGAATGTCAAGTGATGGTTGCAAATGGAGGAACTATAAATTTCGCTGGAAAATGCCATAATATCAAGCTAACCATGGGGGAATATGTATTGACTAGTCCAATGCTTGCCATTCCTATGGGAGGTGCTGATGTTGTACTAGGAGTACAATGGTTACAATCTTTGGGGACGGTAGCTTTTAATTTTCAAGAACTTTTCTTGAAATTTTTTTGAGAAGGAAAGGAAGTCGAATTACGGGGTATTGCGGGGAAGCCAGGAAGGATAATAAGCTCTAATGTCATGACAAAGCTTCTAAAGAAAGAACGGCGAGGCGTAATTGCACAATTATGCTCACTAGAAGTTCCAACATCAAAATCATCTATTTCTGCAGATCTCCAACAAGTCTTGGACAATCATTCCAAGGTGTTTGAAACTCTGAAAGGACTCCCACCTATTCGTGATCATGATCATGCTATTCATTTGATTCCAGGAAGTGTTCCTCCAAACATCGGGCCTTATAGATATCCTTACGTCCAAAAGAGTGAAATTGAACGTATGATTGCAGAAATGTTAGAGGCGGGTATAATTCAACCTAGTCAAAGTTCTTTCTCTGCTCCTGTAGTATTGGTACACAAGAAGGATGGATCATGGCGCATGTGTCCGGATTATAGGGAGCTCAATAAGCTCACCATTAAAGATAAATTTCCCATTCTGTGATTGATGAATTATTGGATGAATTACATGGAGCAATTTATTTTACCAAGTTGGATCTTCGTTCAGGATATCATCAAATTAGAATGAAGACTGAAGATATTCCAAAAACAACATTTCGAACTCATGAGGGTCATTATGAATTTTTGGTCATGCCTTTTGGCCTTACCAATACACCTTCTACATTTCAAGGGTTGATGAATTCCATTTTCAAACCCTTCCTTAGAAAATTTGTGCTAGTATTTTTCGATGATATACTAATCTACAGCAGGTCTTGGAAGGATCATGTTGAACATGTTGACAGGGTGCTCAAACTATTGCAGGAGAAACAATTATATGCAAAAAAATCCAAATGTTTCTTTGGAGTACAAGAGGTGGAATATCTGGGTCATATTGTATCTCACGAGGGTGTTAAAGTAGACCCTAACAAAATTAAAGCCATTAAAGAATGGAAAATCCCCACAACCATAAAGCAGTTGCGAGGATTTCTCGGGTTAACAGGGTATTATCGCAAGTTTGTTAAGAATTATGGGAGAATAGCAGCACCTCTAACAACATTATTGAATAAATATGCATTTTCATGGACTCCTGAAGCAACTAAGGCCTTTGAACATCTTAAAGAGGCAATGTGCCTAGCACCGGTCTTAGCTACACTAGACTTCACAAAAACCTTTATTGTGGAATGTGATGCCTCAGGAAATGGAATTGGTGCAGTTTTAATGCAGGAAGGAAGACCCATTGCTTTTGAAAGTCGTCCAATCAAAGGAAAGTATTTACAAAAACCTATTTATGAGAAGGAAATGTTAGTAATACTACATGCACTAAAGAAATGGCGAACTTACCTAATGGGAAGACACTTCAAGGTAAAAATTGATCATGATAGTCTTAAACACTTTTTGGAACAAAGACTATCTTCAGAAGAGCAGCAAAAATGGGTCACAAAGATGCTGGGTTATGACTTTGAAATAATCTACAAAAAAGGAAAGCTTAATGTTGTTGCAGATGCACTCTCAAGAAAGAATGAAGAGGTGGAAGTATTGCTTTGTGCCATTTCTATTATCCAACCAGATTGGATAACCGAAGCAAGAGATGAATGGAAGAAGGATGAAGAAGTGTGGACACTCATTCAAAAGTTGCAGCAAGATCCTAGTACATCTGATACATTTAGTTGGAAAAATGATTCCTTATGGTACAAAGATCGCTTATATCTTTGTAAGAATTCCCAACCAAAACAAAAGATTCTTCTGGAATTGCACACTTCTCCTTTAGGAGGACACTCAGGATTTTTAAAAACTTACCACAGGGTGAAGAAAGAATTTTTTCAGAATTCAAAAGCTACATGGAAGCCCAAGGGTTATTGTGAGCGACAGAGATCCCATTTTTACTGGAAATTTTTGGACGGAGTTATTTTCTTGTTTGGGTACTCAATTAGCTCATAGCCCATCTTATCATCCTCAATCTGATGGTCAAACTGAGATCGTAAATAAATGTTTAGAAGGATATATTCGTTGTTTTGTATCTGATAAACAAACACAATGGGTCAAGTGGTTACCTCTTGCTGAATGGTGGTATAACACTTCCTTCCATACTGCAGCAAAAATGACCCCATTTATGGCACTTTATGGATATCATCCACCATCCATCACATCATATTTAAGGGAAAATTCAAAGGTTCAAGCAGTGGAAGATCACATCGAGCATCAAGAAGAAGTTCTCCAACTCTTAAAGGATAACCTGAATTTGGCACAAAATCGAATGAAACAAAAGGCAGATCAACATCGCAGCGAGAGAAGTTTTGATGTAGGAGATTGGGTATTTTTACGGCTACAACCATACAAACAAATGTCCCTCAAGCAAGCTAAGAAGGATAACAAATTATCGCCAAAGTACTATGGTCCTTACAAGGTGTTGCAAAAGATTGGTACTATGGCATACAAATTGGAGCTTCTTGCTTCTTCGCGAGTACATCCAATTTTCCATGTTTCATGCTTAAAGAAGGTTATAGGTGAAAATCTTCCAGTTCAAACAATATTACCAGAACTTGATGAGGAAGGAAAAATCATATTGGAACCTGAAGCGGTCACGGAAACAAGAACTCGACAAACGGAATCGATCAATTTCAGAGTATCTCATCAAGTGGAAGAACTTACCCACTAAAGATTCTACATGGGAGGATGAGAATTTTATACAGAAGCACCCAGAGCTACTCAAGTGTTGAGGACAACACTTTTTTGAATGAGAGGGGCATGTTAGGTCCCTATATTACTAGTATAGTCCCTTATTGTTGTTAGTGTAACCCCCTTATTGTTATTATTGTACCCTTGTAACCCCCATTTTATTATTATTGTGCCCTTAAATTATTAATGTTAGGTCGGCTAGGATTACATTATGGCCCACTAGGATTATATTGTGGCCCCATGGACTCCTATATATAGAAGGAGGTTTTGTTCATTTGTATCATCCAAGAATTGTTCATTTATGTAATGTATTGGAGGTTGCCCCCTCGAAGTGGCTCATTTCTAAGGCGTTGATATCTCTTTTCTTCTCTTTTTGGAGTTGGTTACACAACACGCACTGTGTATTCATAAATATAAAAATCTTGATTTGTTTTAGGAAGCACACATGGCAAAGAACCTCATTTTGTTTCACCTTCACAAACCAAAAAGATAACCCAAATCAAAGAATCAGAACTTATGCTTAAAAGAAATATCTTTGAAAGAAACCAATTGAATCGAAATGGAAACCAAGTTCTTGAAAACAAGTAATCATGAACTAAATATTGTTTCTTCAATCAAGAGCTTTCACACCAGCGCATACCAAGACAATAAATTTTACTCATGCATCAATTAAACATGTCTCAATATAAAACATGCCCTTCTCCTCTGATCATACCAAAAAAAAGGTGGAATCACACTCTTTAATATTTAATGATGGAGATATTCAAACATTCACCTGTATCATGACTCTATTTTGATTCAAAATGATGTAACACAATATCACTAACCAATTTTGCAAGCAAAGAAGATATAAGAGACCTATTCACACAATGAAGTTGGACATATCTCACATCATCACAAAACTCTGAGATTTGGTGGCTTCAATGTTGTTTTGTTTGTAACACAAGATTAGATCGAGTTACCCCTTGTTAAATATTCAAGACAAAACAAAAAAATTTAAGAGTAACCCTACTCCAACACTGATATCCAATTGTTCAATATTTTAATCAAAACCCCAAAGAAACTAGTTTAGTTCAATTTATCATAACATCTGAAACATGTACGATCCACTTCAAAGTTCGCTTCTCATAACCCAAAATACATATGGGTATATAAATAAAACACAGGTTGAGGTATCAAAGTTCTTTAGATCTTAAATCAAACCCTAGTTTGTATAGAACTCCAAGACTCAACGTTATCAATCAAAAAGGATATAACCAGATCTTTAAAGGATAAATCAAGAGTTAGAAAATAAACATATTATATGCAATGGAATTTAGATGCCTGCATTGTTGGAGAAATATTTAGAAAACATAGTATTTTACCAAATCTGTGTTAACTATACTTCAAACCACACACTCTTAATAGCTTAAGGATTTTTTTTATTTTTTTTTAAAGTGACACACAAATACCATGCTAGTATTCCAAAAGATACTCCAAAATATCTATATGCTTACACACCATGATATCATATCTAAATAAAATACAAACCACACAGTGCTAACTATTAAAGGGTCAACAAGCTAGACTGGTCAGGCCTTGATGAACTAACTCATGTCCTTATGGAAGAGAAGCTAAACTATAGACTTACACAAATCATTAACAAGATCGAATCGAAATAGAAAAAGAACCTGACACTAATGATGCATTGATTCTCTTTGTATTAATAAAACCTTAGTTTCAATACACTTATAGTTTAGTAAGTTGGCTCTAGATAGATCTTGGCGATACAAAGTGCTTTACTTTAACAATATACCAGATAGCAGTATCACTAACCTATTACATCCTACAGCCCGAAATATATATACACTTACAATGATTATCATGGTTGTAGCCAATCTTGTACAGGAAAGAAAAAAATAGAAAACTATTCTAATAATCCTCCTAACAATAGATCTTCGAACAACTGCTACTGATCATTGAGATTCAATTCCAAATCGAGCTAGGTTCATTTGCAAAATATGGTGTAAATCTAAGAGTTCGTTGTTGAAGGCCAAGAGAGATGAACACACTTTGTCTTCCTCATAATCCACGAAAATCTCTTAACAACTCACTTGACTGCCAACTAACTTTTTGTTCAATGGTCCATGCTCCAAACCCTAGTGCAGGAATCCCACAACCGAAACACATGTTTTCTATTTTAGTACATGCACTTCATAATAAATTAAAGGGTTATAAAAGATGAAAAGACCACATGAAAACAACAAATGCAACATTTAATCATAAAATATTAATCTACCAACCTTTTTTTAAAGATAAGCAATTCCATATCGATATCCTTATGAATACAACAATAGAAACCAAAAATATGTACATGAAGGCATTTTTTTGGATTGTAAAATAGAGGATGAAATAGGGTTAGGTGGAAAAAATTAGGACAAAATTAGAGTGTGACAGGATTCCATACTTCATACCATTATTTGACATTGCTAATGGAGAGGTGATTGCATCCACTTTTTTCAATGGATTCAATACCAAACCCAACTCTTCATGAGAAGCCTATGACCACTAGAGCTAGAGATTTCCAAACCCAAATCCTTTTTGGAGCTTTGAGACCTTGAGAATTCTAGTTGCACTTTTAAATCAAATGACCAACCCACTTGCATGCATAATATTGGAAATGAATGAACCAATAGTCTATGATTTGCCTCCACTTTCAACCCTGACACATAAGCTTGAGACCCTCCACTAACCCTTCCCAAAGGAAAACCTCTATATTTATCCATGTGTAATGCCAATCAATCTTCATAAGGCAATCCTCATCAAGACCAACAAAAAGATTCAACCTATTCTTGATGGATTCTAACACGTTCGCTGACCAAAACATCATGGGAAATTGGGGCAAGATAACCCAAAATCTTTGTGTCGATAATGGTTCATGAAGCAAATCAAAGTATGGGCACCACCTTTGAATAATAGGGCCAAAATTCTCCCATATCTAGCCCCTATTAAGGATATTCGATAACTCTTCCTCCGAACGTAGTCAACGTAGAACCCTCCCCGAGTGAGAATATAGAAAACTAGTGAATAACCTAAAACAAGAACCCAATAATTCTCCATCCATCTCTTGAAAGAGGCCAAACTGAATACTTTTTCTACAAACCTCCCAATCAAACCATGTTATAAGAGAGTTAGGACCTCAGTTACCCCAACATTGTCCCCTACCACCATAGCTAAAGCTCTATGTGACTTTAGAACCTTCCACCATCCTCTCCTTTTCCCTCATATCAAAACCAGTAAATGTGATATGTTGTGCTCCAGGATCGACGCAAATCTCAACTAGGTCTTAGAACGTCCATGAACTGTTGAGATTCAACAAGAAGATCCTAGTGAAAATTATGCACCTACACTAGGATGGAGCCTCAGGCTATTTTTAGGTGGATGTCTATTTATAAATGCATGAGCAAATTCTATTTATAGATGAGATCTATTTATAGATGTATGTGCAAGTTCTATTTATAGATGCATGTCGACTATTATTATCCCTTAATATTAGTTGGACAATAAACAATAATTTATTCTCAATGAGCACTTGGAAATAGTTAACTGAAGTGGAAAATCAGTTAACTCTAGGAATTTCGAGTGGAGTGGTTGGTTGGTGGGACGTGCAAGTGGAATTAGTTTTAACTGGGTGATTCGAAGTTGTAACAGAGTTGGAAGTGTAGTTATGAGAGTTGTAAAGTAGTTTAACTCAGCTAAGTGAGTTAAAATCAGTTGTGCTAGTTGTATCTGAAGATACACTAGTGAGAGATCAAGTGAATTAATTATTAATTAATTCACAATTAGTGGTCTCACATGCAACTGAAGATTTACTACTGTTAACTGCGTGCATGTCAGATCCAATGGAGACCCAGTTGAGATGTAGGTGAAAGGGACATATTGACTATCAGTTGTGACATTAGTGGGTGCACACATGCAACCACACACACATTGGATGTGCCCATGAGGATTGCGCAGTCAAGGCAAGCATGATTCCATTCATTCAGGGATTGCTATCAGCTAGGATTGCGTAGTGGAGGCAGGTTGTCCAGAGGCAGTAAATTGGCTAAGGAACTTGCCAATTTTTGTATGACTGTGTGAGATGATTGTATATTGTACTGAGAGCTCTTGGATTGGAGATTCGTATGAGATTGTTTCATGATCCGTGATATATACATAATATATGTTAGTGGAGTTTTTTAGCTTTATGCTTCCCCGGTAAATTATCTGTGTTATGTGTGATTGATCTTTCTTCATGATATTGCTATTGGCGATTGTGTTTTAAATTCTGCAAAATATTTTGTAGAAGCAATTCTGTATTTAACAGTGGCATATAATTTTTAGATCAGGAGAATCTAGGAAATAGATATTTTGTATTAAATTTCTACATGGTATTGGAGCACAGGAGATTGCAATTTTGAAGCAGGAGCTAAGTTTGTTGGTGGAAAGAATTCGAATTTGTAGAAATACTTTCTTGGTGCTACAGTCGAGTTAACATCCAAATGACTTTCAATGGCTTGTAGCTAGAGTATGCACTCAAGGGCAGCTCAAACTACATTGCTTGGAAGGATAGGATGGAGGCAGTGCTCGAAGATAATGGCTTGAAGGAATTCATTGACAACGATGTTCCTAACCCCACTTCGACAGATGCTACATTACTTGATGCATGGCAAAATAAAGTGGCAAAGGTGAGGAGGATTCTATTGGAAGGTGTAAGAGACCAAATTGTCTCAAGCCTTCATGGGAAAGCCACACCATATGCTATGTGGAAGGCTTTGACGAATCTTTTCCAAAGTAGCAGCGACCATAGGAAATAGGAGCTTAAAGATAAACTTAGGAAGATCAAGATGGAAAAGGGTGACGACATTCCAAAGTATCTCATGAAGTTTGTCCAATGTCGAGATGAACTAGGGAGTGTGGGAATAACTGTTGCTGATGATTATTTGGTGAGCTTGGCTCTCTTGGGAATTCCTAAGAGTAGGCACAGTTATGAAGACTCTGTCAACAGATGGGAAACATTGCCGGATTTGGAACGACTGTGGTCGGATCTGGTGCAGGAGGAGTTCAGGTGAAACACTAGAGATGGCTCTTCATCAAAGCATGATGATGAAGAGGATTGTGCTTTGGCTTCCAAGGCAAAGAAGGGGAAAGGGAAGAAATTCCATTCTAAATCTAAGTCTAAAGGCAAGAAGCTGGATATGTCCAAGGTGAAGTGTTTTCACTGTCACGAACATGGGCATCTTGCTACTAACAGTCTGCAGAAGAAGAAGAACAAGAAGGTTGTTGGAGCTGCAGCTGGTGAGGCCCTTGCCTCGCAATTTGAACTTGAATTCTCCTTGATTGCATGCATGGTTTGGTATTTGGATAGTGGCACTTCCTTCCACATGATGGGAGATAAGGAGCTTTTCAGTGACTTGGAGGAGAAAGATCTCTAAATGCATATCGAGATGGGTGACGATGGACGATACAATGCGACTAGAATTGGTACCATTACCTTTCAGATGGAGTCAGGTAAACCATTTCAATTGAAATATGTTATGCATGTTCCAGGTCTGAAGAAAAACTTGGTCTCAGTTGCAATGTTGGAGGACAGAGGCTATGACGTTGTTTTTAGCCATGGAAAATATTTCCTGTGACATAAAACAACGGGTCAAGCCAAGAGGATAGGGATTCAAGTTAAGAATCTCTACAAGCTGGAGGTAGATGGCTGCACTCCCATGATGGGCAAGGCAAAAAAAGTGGTGAGTCGGGATGAGGACGAATTATGGCACAGGCGATTGGGCCATCTTCATCATGGAGCCCTGAAAGTCATGCAACAAATATCTACTGGACTTCCAATGGGAACACTTGCTTAGTTAGATCAGTGCAAGGGTTGCACCATGGAGAAGTATGTAAAGTCCACCTTTCATGAAAAAAAGAATCGTGCTTCGGGGATCCTTGAGAGAGTTCACACATACGTGTGTGGACCATTATTGGTTGCTTCAACAGAAAAACATAAGTATTATGTTATTTTTATTTGACTTTTCTCGTAAATGTTGGATCTTCTTCATGGAGAAGAAGGATCAAACATTCTCAAAGTTCTGTGAGTTTAAGGCATTGGTGGAGAAAGAGTCAGGGAAGCAAGTGAAGGCTCTGAGGAGCGATAATGGTGGAGAATACATCTCTAATGAATTAAAATACTTATGTAGCAAGGAAGGAATTCGAAGAGAACTCATAGTGCCTCATAACCCACAACAAAATGGGGTCGCGGAGAGGAAGACCAGAATGATCGTGGGTGCAGCACGAGCGATGTTGCATGATCAGGGCCTACTAATGCATTTGTGGGCGGAAGCATGCAACATTGTGGTTTATGTGAAAAACCGTTGTCCTCATAGAGTACTTGGCATGAGTACACCTGAAAAAGCTTTCACTGGTAAGAAACTAGATGTTTCACACTTTAAGATTTTTGGCTCATTTGCTTATGTGCATTTGACCAAGAACACCAGGAAGAAGCTAGATCCGACTGCTAAAATTGGGATATTTTTGGGGTACATAGAAACACCCCATAATTATCATGTGTATTTTCCTAACAGTAAGATGACTGTTATGCGACGAGATATAAAATTTGACGAGGGGAAATCCATGATTTTGTCGCTCAAGAGGGAGCTAGACTTGCATGCGGAGGAGGAAATGTTGGTTCCCAAAGATGAGTCTCTAGATGTGGATCAGCCACAGGATGAGGTTCATGGAGTGGAGGATTCCACTCATGCAGAGCCAAACATCAGAACTGGTAGAAGGTGTACCACAGAAGCTGATAGGTTGAGACTTGATGTTGCACAGAATGTAGGAGCCCCTACTTCACAGCGCAAATAAAGACAATCTCCTAACCGATTTACTGGATACATGACTCTCATGAGAAAATGTATTGTGACTGGGCCATCTTCCTTTCAGGAAGCAGTGCAGGAGCCCACATGGGTAGATGTAATGGTGGAGTATGACTCCGTTGTCAGAAACAGTGCTTGGGAAATTCCAAGGCCGGTTTATAAATCAGTGGTAGGTTCGAGATGGATCTACAAGGTAAAGCAAGTTGTTGATGGGAGTGATGAGAAATACAAGGCCAGATTTGTGGCCAGGGCTTCTCACAGATAGAGGGGATTGAATATGAAGAAACCTTTGGACATGTCGCAAGGTATTATTCCATAAGGACCATCCTTGCTCTCTTAGCACAGATGGGCTGGCGCATTCATCAGATGAATGTGAAGACTGTGCTTCTCAATGGGATCATTGAGGAAGAGGTGTACATAGAGCAACATGAAGGATTTGAGATATTCAGCAGTGAGTTGCATGTGTGCCAACTCAAAAGAGCATTGTATGGGCTGAAGCAAGCACCCCATGCTTGGTACACTCGGATAGACAACTATTTCACCGGACTGGGCTTCACCAAAAGTGAGGCAGATGCAAACCTATACCAAATTGTGGTGGGGGGTAAGATTTTAATCATTTTTATTTATGTTGATGATTTAATATTGACTGGTGATGAGCTGCTGATACACTCATGCAAGGAGGACCTTGCAAAGGAGTTCGAGATGAAGGATATGGGCCTCCTTCATTATTTCCTTGGATTGGAAATATGGCAGCAAGATGGTGAAATTTTTGTGTCTCAAGGCAAGTATGCAAGGGAGATGCTAGGTAATTTTCACATGGAGGGCTGCAAACCCATGGATACTCCTCTTCCAGAAAACTGGAGCAAAGAGGATGCTACTTCTGGAGAGGTATTGGATGCTACTGTCTATCGACAGTTAGTGGGTTCGCTAATGTATCTAGTGAACACAAGACCAGACATTTGCTATGTGGTTAACCAGTTGATTCAAGCGATGGTTAAGCCTACCAAGCTCTTTTGGAAGTCGGGAAAGCATGTCCTGAGATGCCTGAGGGGCACATCTGAGTATGGTTTATGGTAAAAACAGACAGATGAGGTGAAGTTGCATGGCTTCATGGATGCAGATTGGGCAGGAAATCCATCAGACATAAAGAGCACATTAGGGGGGATCTTTAGCATTGGATCTACAACTATTTCTTGGTACAACAGGAAACAGATATCCGTGGCACTCAGTTCAGCGGAAGCATAATACATGGAAGCGAGTCAAGCTGCATGCGAGGCTATCTGGATGAGATAGATCTTGGTTGGTTTGTTTGGTTCTCATTTAGATTCGACAATGATTCATTGTGATAATCATAGTTGCATTAAACTCTCGATTAGTCCTGTGTTTCATGATAGATCTAAGCACATAGATATCCGGTATCATCATATCAGAGATTGTGTGCAGAGGAAGATCATGTTGCTTCGGTACATTCCTACGGAAGATCAAGATGCAGATATTATGACAAAGGCACTCACCAAGAGAAAATTTGAATACCATAGAGACATGATCAGGGTGAAGGATAATCCCTTTCTTGTTGAGAGGGAGTGTTGACATTCAATAAGAAGATCCTAGTGAAAATTATGCACCTACACTAGGATGGAGCCTCAGGCTATTTTTAGGTGGATGTCTATTTATAGATGCATGGGCAACTTCTATTTATAGATGAGGTCTATTTATAGATGTATGTGCAAGTTTTATTTATAGATTGCATGTCTATTTATAGATGCATGTCGACTATTATTATCCCTTAATATTAGTTGGACAATAAACAATAATCTATTCTCAATGAGCACTTGGAAATAGTTAATTGAAATGGCGAATCAGTTAGCTATTGGAATTTCGAGTTGATTGGTTGGTTGGTGGGACATGCAAGTGGACTTAGTTGTAACAGAGTTGGAAGTGTAGTTATGAGAGTTGTAAAGTAGTTTAACTCAGTTAAGTGAATTAAACTCAGTTTTGCTAGTTGTAACTGAAGATACACTAGTGAGAGATCAAGTGAATTAACTATTAATTAATTCACCATCAGTGGTCTCACATGCAACTGAAGATTTACTATTTTTAACTACATACATGTCAGATCCAGTGGAGACCCAATTGAGATGTAGGTGAAAGGGACAGATTGACTATTAGTTGTGACATTAGTGGGCGCACACATGCAACCACACACACATTGGATGTGCCCATGAGGATTGCGCAGTCAAGGCAAGCAGGATTCCATTAATTCAAGGATTGCTATCAGCTGTGATTGCGCAGTGGAGGCAGGTTGTCTGGAGGCAGTAAATTGGCTAAAGAACTGGCCAATTTTTGTATGACAGTGTGAGATGATTGTATATTGTATTGAGAGCTCTTGGATTGGAGCTTTGTATAATATTGTATCATGATCCATGATATATATGAGATTGTTTCATGAGATTGTATGAGGTTTTTTAGCTTTATGCTTTCTCGGTAAATTATCTGTGTTATGTGTGATTGATCTTTCTTCATGATATTGCTATTGACGATTGTGTTTTAAATTTCGCAAAAAATTTTGTAGAAGCGATTCTGTATTTAACAGTGGCATATAATTGTTAGATCATGAGAATCCAGGCAATACATATTTTGTATATTTTGTATTAAATTTCTACATGAACTAGGTCTTCTATGGTACATAAAACTCCATTGGCACACAAACTATCCACCTCATAGTCTGCTTCGTCCAGTTCCATTTTGAAGAGCCCCCCCAAATAATCATCTATTGGAAATTTAGAGCCCCCCCCCCAAACAAATAATCATCTATTGGAAATTTGCGATACTCGTTGCCGCACTCCCTTACACATAATGCTCTAGTCTTGTTGCCTTTACACACAATGCCTAAGTAACATACTTTAATTAAAATAATTCTAATTAAAAGAAATCACATAGTTTTGTATAGTTTATATAATTAAGATCCATCTTAACTCTGGATCTACTAAGTCTTAAGAGGGATCAAATTTCTTGAGAAAGAGATTTGGTCCATATCTGTAAGTTTAAGTGGGATCTAGGTTGGTTTAATTCCACCCTTTAAATATGATATATTCCACGTGATTACCATGGATCAATACCATGGGTTCTCATAAACCCGGAGATTGAAAACCAACGATAATTGGACCAAATAAAGTTTACTTTAACTACCCAATATAAATTAATAAAAATGATAAGGTAGAATTTTTATTTTAACATAGGGTTATTTTATTTTTACCTAGTTAAATGTTTCCAGGACATTACATTACATTACACCACCTTAGGTCCATCTTCACTCCGGATCTACCCACTGAGAGGGATCAAATCTCTTGAGATGCAAACGTCTTTTAGAGTGAAAAAATATTTATCTCCACATGAGATTTGATCCGTGTAGACACTTGGTAGATTTGTACTTAAGATGGATGTAGGCTAGTTTAATTCCCCCTTTAAATGAGTTATATTCCACATGAATACCATTAGTTCTTAATACAATGAACATTAGGAATTTTGCTTCTGTGATCCATAAAATGTGTAAGAAATTCTTTCGGTGAAAATCACATGTAGGAAGTTTTTGCCGACGCGTTTCGAACCAACGAGTGTGGCTCATCATTAGGACAAGATGAGAAATCTGAACCAAAAACCAGATTAAATAGGCAAGAAAGCTCCAACTAGCCGTTAGTGACATAACGGCTAGTTTGACTAAATCAATAAATTAAATTAAATTTTTATCAAATCAAACCATGTTTCATTAAGTTTGATTTCAATAAGATTTTATTATTAAGGTATTAATTTGATATTAATGATTACTCATAAAAATAAAAATAATGTTAAAATAATTTTATTTTTTATTTTATTATATATATATATATATATATATATATATATATAAGTAAAAATAAATAAATAAATAAAAATAAAATAAAAAATAAAAAATAAAATAAAATAAAATGAAAAGAAAAAGTAAAAATAAAAATATAAAATAAAAATAAAAATAAAGATATAAAAGAAAAATAATTTTTAATTTTAATAAAATAAACCAAAATAAATAGCATAAATAATAATCAAATACAATAATAAAAAGGAAAATAATAGATAAATTATTAAATAATTTAATTTCAAAGTTAAATATTTCCAAACAAGAATAAGGGAGCGACTAAAAAAATAAAAATAAATAAATAAATAAATATAATAATAAAATTTTATATAAATATATATAAAAAGGGAGCCAGAGAGAGTAGAAAGGGGAAAAAATAAAAAAAGGCAACTAAGAGTGAAGGGCGGGAATCCAACATCTACTAACACTCCACCCATCATCCCTATTAAGGTTGATTGGCCTCTTTTCGATCTCCAACGCTTCCCTCAATTTGCGATGGTGGAGGACCGAGATCTACAATGTCGTCTGAGGTCAGCGATATGTTCCTGAATCCTTTGATTAATGAATCGACCAGTTTCACCAATGTATGCGTCCCACATTACATTATATTAATATTTTAATTTAATTTAATTTTTATTTTATGTAATTTGACTTAGACAAAATGTTATACAAGACATTACGTGACAATCTCTCTGCCACATTGGACTCTAGAGCACTCTTGGCTCAATAAATGATTGTAATTTTAAACTAAAAAATTAAAATATTTATAATCATTTCACAATGACTTGTTATAAAAGGAAACCAGGTTATTTTGAGTTACCTTCGAGTAAAAAGTAAATTCTTACCCAAGCGAAAACAATTTTTTTGGTATACTCCATTATCTTTTACACCATTTTCAAAAACAATTATTTTAATTTTAAACTAATAAAATTAAAATATTTATATTTTTATACATCTTAAATTTACATTTATCACTTACACCATTTAAGAATAAATATATAATTTATATAAATATCAATTAATTTATTTTTTAATTTACAAAACTAAAAATTAAAATATTTATATTTTCAAAGTAAACCAATTATTTATAACACTTACTACATTACCCCTAACTCATAAAAAAACCCAATTAGTTTACCTCTAAATCGGGAAGGGAGCCAATTAGTTCATCTCTATAAGTGAACGCAATGAAAATAATTTAGTTGCATAAACATGTACCACAAAGACTATGTGCAGTAAATGCCCTTCACATGCCTTGGCCAAGTTTGATCGCATAACTGTTTTTGGACAGGGTCTGCCAAGCTGGATAACATAGTTGTTTTGAAATCTCTGCAAGCCTGGGCCAAGTGGGTATGCAATGCACTTTTCTCCCCAAAATTAATTTTGTCAGGATAAAAGCACCGGGTTCTTTTAAATATCAGAGAAAACTAATATGGCAATAGAATATTGAATGCAAACTCAAGGAGGAAAAGACAATAGAAATAGAAATATAAAGTCTGTTGGATTGATACGTGATTGCTCACTAGATCTAGCTCACGTCTCAATGGATCCTCATCGTCCATCCTATAACAACTACCAGCCCAATTATGGGGAAAGTCCACGGAAACGTTTCCAAGCAAAGGAGGCTGATGAATATTGTAATGTAATTGTGATCTCCGACGACGAGGAAGACTATGAGAAAGAGGAGCATGAAGAAGAGGATGAAGAGGAGTTGAATGATTCTGCAGAACAGCAGAAACAACTTGGGAAACATCCCCTTGATCACTGGGCATCTCAGTCTGATACTTCTGGAGAAGGAGAAAATGAGAGGGATTATTACACGCAAAACGAAGATGGAATGTGTGGAGACAGGATCAATTGCCAAGTCGGTGTCCGAGGAGCGGAAGAATTCGAATACCCAAATGAGGAAGACCGTAACCCAAGTGAACATGAAGACCGTGACCCAAGTGAACATGAAGGCATGCAAGGAGAAGAGGGACAGAGCAACGAAAGTGGGTATAATGATAATGCTTCAGAGCCACGGGCATTTGAAGAGGATGAGCTCAATGATGAAGAAAATTCGGTGGCCACCAACTTTAGAACATCAGGAAGGGCGGCACAGAAGAGGAAATTACTGGCTCCAATGGGGGCATTTTGTGGGGATACTGTTATTAAAAAGCCCAAGAGGAGAAACACTATTGTCTCCACCAGATCAGCATCCAGGAAGTGGGGTAAGAAGAACAGGGTTAATGGCAATTCTGCAGCAGAAGATTCTACTCTCATAACTCCCGTTGCCAGGCCGCTTGATAATGAGGATGACAACCCAGACATGAGGATTTGTCTCTCAAAGATCCACAAGGCAGAAAAGATTGAGCTGAGTAAAGATAGACTGATTGCAGGGAGCACTAAAGGATTCAGAACGGTGAGGGCTACTAGGGGTGTGGTGGAGGGGGCATGGTATTTTGAGATCGAGGTTGTTTACCTCGGTGAAACTGGGCATACCAGATTGGGATGGTCTACAGAGAAAGGAGATGTTGACGCTCCTGTAGGTAATGATGGGAATAGCTATGCCTACAGAGATGTTGATGGCACTAAAGTTCATAAGGCTATCAGAGAGCCCTACGGGGATAGACCTTACGTGGAGGGTAACGTTATTGGGTTTTATATTAATTTGCCCAATGGCAGTGAGTATGCGCCAAAGCCAATGGAGTATGTATGGTACAAGGGTCAGCTTCATCACCACAAACCAGTAGACGAAGCACCAGAGGTGGTGGTGCCTGGTATGTTCCAGTTCCACCATCTTTGACTTATTTTCCCTTTAGTGTGAAAAATGAATATCATGGCTAAAATTTGGAATGCACTTTATTTCAGTCTATGCACTAAATATAGTTGGTCATTTTTTTTGAATTGTACACATCTCCAAAAAAAACCTTATTTATATTTATGTACTAAATATAAATATATAGACTGGTCATTTTTTTTGAATTGTAGGCACTTTCAAAAACACACTTAGTTTTTACGGCTATTAATTTACAATATACATACATATATTTTCTTTAAATTTGTGTGTTCCCACTCTGTAGTGAATGAAAAATGCATATCATGGCAAAAGTTTAGAATTCATGGCGAAAATTTAGAATGCACTTTGTTTCACGTTCTATGCACTAACACTTGTATTTAACAGCTGTTAATTCTCTCTTTCTTTCTATATACACCTTATAAAAAATCTGTCACTTAAGATTAAAAAATGTTAAGACCTGGATTTTGTGTAATATGAAAGACAAAAATAATTAGAGTGTTATCTACACTTACATTTTAATACACAATGATGCAGTAACTGACCGAATGTCCAAAATACTGGGCCACGGTTATCTGTTGAACAGAACAGACAGGCGTAAATCTACAATCAGAATAAAAGCGAATGAAAGATCCATTCATATCAGGACTTTGGTCCTGCAAGTAGGAAATCTATCTCCAGAAACCTTGACAGTGTACAGTAATCCATCGTCCGGCTTGCAGGATCCCTGGGTTGCCTGATCTGCCTCATCATTTCGCTTTCTATAAAGATGACTAAAGATGCCGAATTTGAAGGCTTGAGAGCAATGCACTGCTTTGCTGCACTGGAATGTGCCAGACAGCCATCTATATACAAGCATGGAATCACCACATACTGTCAGTTCTTCCATACATTTCTCCTATTCGATGAATGTTAGTATAGTGGCTGCTTTGGTTCCAGTGAAATTATCTGTGCAATGACCAAGCCCGAACTGGAAGGTGACCCTCTTGTTTGTTGGCAGGATAAGGACACCACCGACACCTCCCATTCCAGGGTACCCTTCTGAGGTGTCATAACAGTATCAATATGTTGGTTGATGATCAGTTCTGGAATCCAATTCTGACATTTCACCTTGGGTGACCCTTTCAAGCCCGTGGTGAACTGTTTAGCCTGTAGAAATCCTGTGGTGGCTGTCTAATTATACCCTTGAATATTTCATCATTTTGGCACAGGTATGCTTGCTATGTATACAAAAAGGAAATGGGACGTGCTACTCAACTTTCTGTTTCTTGAACCATACCTTTAGTGCATTTTCCAGGCTCTCCCCTTTCCAATCACATATGCCCACTTTCATGCACTTGACATACTACCACAGCTCATTGGAGAAATGGCAGTGCGCAAAGATGTGTGAGGTAGATTCTGAGTTTTCATTGCAGGGGAAGCATTTTCTGGGACCCTGTCATCCCCTTCTTTGCAGATTATCACATGACAAGATTTTATTCTCCAAGGCAAGCCACATTCAGGTGTGAGTTTTAAGCTGGACTTTGGGTCTTCCGTAGCATCTTCCATGCCCATTTTTACATCTGGACCTCGTGTTTTAGAAATGATTCTTTGTAACTTAAATGAACAGTTGACTGATCTGTCCGAGGATGGGTGACCCATTTAAGAATATCTTTTTAATCTTGTAAGATAATTGAAGCCTTGAAAAGTTGTTCTCTTTGAAGGTTCCATTCCTGTAGTAGTGGTCCATCAAGGTATAATTATTCCCGCTTTGTTTATCACACAGACCATCTGTCTGAGTGTTCTGAGTGGGAGACATCACAAGTAGTTTCAGATCTGTTGGGTGTTGATTAGTAAACAAACTAACTGAGTTTTCAAAGCCTGGTTCCATGCCTACCAGTGCATCAACATCCACTATAACAGGTTTTCTGTTGCCCACCAGCCCATAGAAGATGTTTTCAACCAATGTTGCAAACATCGGCATCAGGATAAAATTGCCAAAGGCCCAGAAAACCAAAAATTCGTAAAAATTGAGAAAATATTGGTAAAGATCAGCAAACATTGGCAAAATTAAGATGCCACTAAAATACCAGTAAAAAGTGGCAAACATTGGCAAAATTAAGATAGTGATTTCTCAAATTTTTATGATAAAATCGAGATGTTTGCAACACTGTTTTCAACTGTATTAAATGATCCCACTAAAGTTTTCCACATCATGGAACCCCTTTGCTTCTGGCGGGATATCCTATTGATCAACTTAAGAGGATGAATATACTTCCCAAATAGTATATGTTCCGAAAGGCATTGATCAGTGATGATTCTCCAAACCCTTTTTGCTGCTAGAGCCTCTGAGATGAAAAAAAAAGTTTTTCAAACCCTACTCACCCACAGACTTGGGCTTGGAGATTTTTTCCCACTAAACTAGTAGAATTCCTGGAGATTCGTTGTTGCCAGACCAAAGGCATCTGAATGTGAGTTTTGCAGTGATCATTTTTTGGTTGAGGGTTAATGCCATCCACTACACGGGGCCTCAAAAACACTTTTCAGTAATACCAGTCAACCTCACAAGGACAAACACCAATGACTTTATAAAGAGATCCTTCTCTATATTCTCTGTCAATCACTTCCAATCTGCTATTCTGGAATCATTAGTCTCAATGTGGAAGCCCAAATACTGAAGGAGTAATTTAAAAGCAGTAGTGGCAAAAGAGAGAAATTTTACAATCATCTGTCTTTGGGCCTGAGAGACCATATGAAATGAGATTGTAGATTTTTGTTGGAAATACTGAGAGGAGGGGGATTCTTTCAATTGTTATATTATGCCATTTATGATTATTATCACTAGTTAAATCAGAACACAAGAAATGGAACAATAAAATAATTTTATTAATGAACAAAGTGAGGACTCCAATCCTCTAAAACAAATCACAAGCTCCATGATGCAGGAGCATCTTACTCTTGAAATTGGAAAATAACAAATGAAATGTGGAAGGAATTATATTCCTTTATTTTATTGGTAAATTAGTTTTGTTTTAGTTTAAAGATCAGAAAGTTTGGATAGGAATGATTTTAGAAAAAATAAGAAATCTTATCTGCTTTTGTGGATATAGATGGAAGTAGTTTTTTTATTAAGTTTAGAAAATATACTAGATTTGTAAGAGGAAAAATCTGAAGAAAGCTAAGACTTTTTGGAGAAAAACAGGAAGCTTGGATTCATTTTTTTGAAAATTGCAACTCATCCAAATTTTAGTAATTTTAGTAATGATAGAAGAGGAATTAGATATATGATTATCTATGAATGTATGTACTCAGTTTTTGCAATATAGAAGAAAATAAAAAAATATGTTAGAAATTTGTTGGAGATCTTGTGAATTGAAAATGTAATTTGAAAGTGAGAATGATTTAATGTTGCTTGCACACTCCAACCATTAATCTTGTTGCAGGTCAGGTAGGACCTGGCATGAATTTTGGTATTAGAGCTATGACACATACAAAAAAAATGTGAAATGGCATTTCACGCTTGATGGGGAAGACGAGGTTGAAGGGGTGTAGAAATTTATTAATACTGATGTATTACTGGATCCTCCTGATCTAACAATATTTATCTTCTTGCTAAATACATAATCCTTCCACTATTAAACTTGCGGAAATTTAAAACTCAATTGCAAACACATGTGAATAAATTCAGTCGCACATAACACAGTTGTTTAATGGGAAAACTTAAAGCTAAAAACCCCAACTATCATATTATGTATATCAATAGAATCATGTAATAATCTCATACAAAGCTTAGTACATCAAGCTCTCAGTACAATCAAAAATCATTACACACTGTCATGTAGAGATTTGCATATCTATGTGCCAATTTCTTGCCTCCTCACGAGTCACAGCCTGCCTCCACTGCGCAATCCTTGCTGAAGAAGACCTCTGAATGAATTCGAATTGGCCTTGCCTTGATTGCGCAATCCTCATTGGCAACTCCAATGTGTGTCAGATGCATTGAATGCATCACTATAGTCACAACGGATAGTCCATCTCACCCTTTCACCTATCTCTCCACTGGGTCTCCACTGGAACTGACATGCAATGTAGTTGACTGCTGTATCTGTTCAGTTGTTAGTGAGTTATTAGTTGTGAATTAATTAACTAATTAATTCACTTAGCTCTCACTAGTGTATCTTTCAGTTAGACTAGATACAACTAGCTCAACTGAGTTTAACTCCATTAACTGAGTTAAACTAAATAACAACTCCTGTAACTACTCTTCCAACTCTGTCATAACTTTGCCACTTCGGTTCTAATTGAGTCCTCCATGCATGAACTCCAGTAAACCTTTAGGAATTGCATAATTCCTTTAGCCCACTGATTTTCCAAATCTATTCACTGAAATAAAGTGCTCCAAGAGAATAAGTTGTTGTTTATTGTCGGATTATTATTAAGAGCTAATAATAATCGACATGCATCTATTTTTAGATTGACAATCTATAAATAGACTTCGCCCAATATTCTAAAAATAGAATTTCATTTATTTTTCTAGCATCCTGCAACTTATAGAATATGCTCACCATGTCTAAAAATAGACATACACCTAAAAATAGCCTGCGGGCCCCACTTAGTGAAGGTGGTTACTTTTCACTAAGCTCATCATCTTGTTGAATCTCAACACTCCCTCTCAACAAGATAGGGATTATCCTTCACCCTGATCCTGCCTCTATGGTATTCGAATTTGCTCCTGTCGAGCGCCTTCGTTAGAATATCAGCATCCTGATCTTCTGTAGGAATGTACTGAAGCAACACGATCTTCCGCTGCACACAATCTATGATATGATGATACCAGATATCAATATGTTTAGATCTATCATGAAACACAGGATTAATCGAGAGTTTAATGTAACTCTGATTATCACAATGTATCACTGTAGGATCTAAATGTGAACTGAACAAACCGACCAGGATCTTCCTCATCCAGATAGCCTCACATGCAGCTTGACTTGCTGCCATGTATTCTGCTTCCGCTAAACTGAGTGCCACAGATCTTTGTTTCTTGCTGTACCAAGAAACTGCTGTAGATTTGATACTGAAAACCCTTCCTAATGTGCTCTTTCTGTCCGTTGGGTTGCCTGCCCAATCTGTATCCGTGAAGCCATGCAACTTCACCTCATCTGTCTGTTCGTACCATAATCCATACTCAGATGTGCCCTTGAGATACCTCAGGACATGCTTGCCTGCCTTCCAAAAGAGCTTGGTAGGCTTAACCATTGCTTGAGAAAGATGGTTCACCGCATAGCATATGTCTGGTCTTGTATTAACTAAATACATGAGCTAACCCACCAACTATCGATACACAGTGGCATCCACTACCTCTGTCGATGTAGCATCCTCTTTCCTCCAATTTCCTGGAAGAGGAGTATCCATGGGCTTGCAGCCCTGCATGTGAAACTTCTCAAGTATCTCCCGAGCATACTTGCCTTGAGACACAAATAGTTTACCTTCTCGCTGCCATATTTCCAATCCAAGGAAATAATGAAGGAGGCCCAAATCCTTCATCTCGAACTCCTTTGCAAGATCTGCCTTGCATGAGTGTATCAATTGCTCATCACCCATTAGTATTAAATCATCAACATAAAGAACAATGATTAAAAGCTTACCCTCCACCATCACCCGTTAGTATTAAATCATCAACATAAAGAACAATGATTAAAAGCTTACCCTCCACCACAATTTGATATAGGTTTGCATTCGCCTCACTCTTAGTGAAGCCAAGTCCAGTGAAATAGCCATCGATCCGTGTGTACCAAGCATGTGGTGCTTGCTTCAGCCCAAACAACGCTCTTTTGAGTCTGCACACATGTGACTCGCTGCTGAAGATCTCAAATCCTTCAGGCTGCTCAATGTACACCTCTTCCTCAATGATCCCATTAAGGAACACAGTCTTCACATCCATCTGATGAATGTGCCAACCCATCTGCATTGAGAGAGCAAGGATGGTCCTTATGGAAGAATACCGTGCGACAAGTGCAAAGGCTTCTTCATAATCAGTCCCCTCGATCTGTGAGAAGCCCCAGGCAACAAATCTTGCCTTATACTTCTTGACGCTCCCATCAGCAGCTTGCTTTACCTTGTAGATCCATCTTGATCCTACAACTGATTCACCCTCCGGCCTTGGAACAATCTCCCAAGCACTGTTTCTAACAATGGAGTCATACTCCTCCACCATGGCATCTACCCATGTGGGCTCCTGCACTGCTTCTACAAAAAAAGATGGCTCTGTCACGACACACTTGCTCATAAGAGCCATGTATCCAGTAAATCGGTCAGGTGACTGTCTCTGTTTGCGCTGTGATGTAGGGACTCCTACATTTTGTGCCGCATCAAGATTCAGTCTCTCAGCTTCTATGGTACGCTTTCTGCCAGATCTGATGTTTGTTTCTGCATGAGTGGACTCCTCCACTCCATGAATCTCCTCCTGTGGCTGATCCACATCTAGAGGCTCATCTTTGGGAACAAGAAGTTCCTCCTCTGCATGCAAGTGTAGCTCCCTCTCAACCGACAACTTCATGGCTTTCACCTCATTGAATTTTATATCCCGTCACACCACAGTCATTCGACTGTCTGGCAAATACACACGATAATTATGGGGTGTTTCTGTGTACCCCAAAAATATCCCAACTTCTGCAGTTGGCTCCAGCTTCTTCCTGGCGTCCTTTGTCACATGAATGTAAACAGATGAGCCAAAAATCTTCAAATGAGAAATATCAGGCTTCTTACCAGTAAAAGCTTTTTCAGGTGTACTCATGCCAAGTACTCTATGAGGACAACGATTTTGCACATAAACCGCAGTGTTGCATGCTTCTGCCCACAAATGCATCGGTAGGCCCTGGTCATGCAGCATAGCTCGTGCAACATCCACGATCGTTTTGTTCTTCCTCTCCGCGACCCCATTCTGCTGTGGGTTATGAGGCGCTATGAGTTCTCTTTGAATTCTTTCTTTGCTACAGAAGTATTTGAATTTGTTTGAGATATATTCACCACCATTATCGCTTCGCAGAGCCTTCACTTGCTTCTCTGACTCCTTCTCCACCAATGCTTTAAACTCACAGAACTTTGAGAATGTTTCGCTCTTCTTCTGCATGAAGAAGATCCAACATCTACGAGAATAGTCATCAACAAAAATAACATAATACCTGTGTTTTTCTATTGAAGCAACCGAGAAAGTTCTACATACGTTTGTGTGAATTCTCTCCATGATCACCGAAGCACGGTTCTCCTTCTCATGAAAGGCGATCTTCACAAACTTACCCACAGTACATCCCTTGCACTAATCTGACTGCGCAAGAGTACCGTTGGGAAGTCCAGTAGAAATCTGTTGCAAAATCTTCAAGGCGCCATGGTGAAGATGGCCCAATCTCCTGTGCCATAATTCGCTTTCATCCCGGCTCACCATTGTTTTTGCTTTGCCCATCATTGAGGTGCAGCCATATACCTCCAACTTGTAGAGATTCTTAACTCGAATCCCTATCCTCTTGGTTTGCCCTGTTGTTTTATGTCGCAGGAAAGCTTTTCCCTCACTGAAAACAACGTCATAACCTTTGTCTTCTAACATTGCGACCGAGACCAAGTTCTTCTTTAGACCTGGAACATGCATAACATCTTTCAACAGAAATGGTTTAACTGACTCCCTCTCAAAGGTAATGGTCCCAATGCCAGTCACACTGTATCGACCATTGTCGCCCATCTCTATATGCATTTGGAGATCCTTCTCCTCCAAATCACTAAACAACTCCTTGTCTCCCGTCATATGGAAAGATGCACCACTATCAAGATACCACACCAATCCCATTGCGCTTGAAACCAAGCATGCGATCAAAGAGAAATCAAGTTCAAATTGCGAGGCTAAGGCCTCTCCAGTTGCAACTCCAACAACCTTCTTGTTATTCTTTTTCTGTGGGCAGTTAATGGCGAGATGCCCATGTTCGTGACAGTGAAAACACTTCACTTTGGACAAATCCAACTTCTTTCCTTTAGCCTCGGATTTTGAGTGGAATTACTTCCCCTTCCCTTTCCTTGCTTTGGCAGCCAAAGCGCAATTCTCTTCATTAACATTCTTCGATGAAGAACCATCCCTGGTACTTCGCCTTATCTCCTCCTGCACAAGATCCAACCAAAGTCACTCCCAACCTGGCAGTTTCTCCCGCCCATTGACAGAGTCTTCGTAGCTATGCCAACTCTTCGGAAGCCCAAGGAGAGCCAAGCTCACCAAGTCATCATCATCAACAGTAATCCCCACACTTCCCAGTTCATCCCTACAGTGGACAAACTTCATGAGATATTTTGGAATACTGTCGCCCTTCTCCATTTTTATTTTTCTGAGCTTATCTTTCAGCGCCAACTTCCTTTGGTCACTGCTCCTTTGGAAAAGATCTGTCAAAGCCTTCCACATTGCAAATGGAGCGGCTTTCCCGTGAAGGCTTGACACAATATGGTCCTTTACACCTTCCAACATAATTCTTCTTGTCTTTGCTACCTTCTTTTTCCATGCGTCACGTAATGCAGCATCGCTAGAACCAGGCTTAGGAACATCGCTATCGATGAACTCCTTCAGTCCATTATCTTCAAGCACCGCCTCCATCCTATTCTTCCAGGCTATGTAATTCGAGCTACCCTTAAGAGCATACTCCAATCGCAACCCATTGAAAGACATTTCAATGAATACTCAACTGTGGCACCAAGAAATTTCAGTAGCAAATTCGAATGGTCCACCAACACAAAACTCAGCAATTAATCACAATTGCAATCTCCAGTAATCAAAACTGCTCTAATACCATGTAGAAATTTATTAATACTGATGTATTATCGGATTCTCCTGATCTAATAATATTTATCTTCTTGCTAAATACAGAATCCTTTCACTGTTAAACTTGCGGAAATTTAAAACTCAAATACAAACACGTGAATAAATTCAGTCGCACATAACACAGTTGTTTAACGGGAAAGCTTAAAGCTAAAAACCCCAACTATCATATTATGTATGTCAATGGAATCATGTAATAATCGCATACAAAGCTTAGTACATCAAGCTCTCAGTACAATCAAGAATCATTACACATTGTCATGCAGAAATTTGCATATCTATGCACCAATTTCTTGCCTCTTGACAGCCTGCCTCCATTGCGCAATCCCTACTGAAGAAGACCTCTGAATGAATTCAAATTGGCCTTGCCTTGACTGCGCAATCCTCATTGGAAACTCCAATGTGTATCAGATGCATTGAATGCATCACTATAGTCACAACTGATAGTCCATCTCACCCTTCACCTATCTCTCCACTGGGTCTCCACTGGAACTGACATGCAATGTAGTTTATTGCTGTATCTGTTCAGTTGTTAGTGAGTTATTAGTTGCAAATTAATTAACTAATTAATTCACTTAACTCTCACTAGTGTATCTTTCAGTTAGACTAGATACAACTAGCTCAACTGAGTTTAACTCCATTAACTGAGTTAAACTAAATAACAACTCCTGTAACTACTCTTTCAACTTTGTTATAACTTTGCCACTTCAGTTCTAATTGAGTCCTCCATGCATGAGTCACCAACCACCCTAGGAATTGCGTAATTCCTTCAGCCCACTGATTTGCCAAATCTGTTCACTGAAATAAAGTGCTCCAAGAGAATAAGTTGTTGTTTATTGTCGGATTATTATTAAGAGCTAATAATAATCGACATGCATCTATTTTTAGATTGACGATCTATAAATAGACTTCGCCCAATATTCTAAAAATAGAATTTCATCTATTTTTCAACTTGATCAACCATCCACAAATAGCATCCTGCAACTTCTGAAATATGATCATCATGTCTAAAAATAGACTTGCACCAAAAATAGCCTGCGGGCCCCACTCAGTGAAGGTGCTTACTTTTCACTAAGCTCATCATCTTGTTGAATCTCGACACTCCCTCTCAACAAGATAGGGATTATCCTTCACCCCGATCCTACCTCTATGGTATTCGAATTTGCTCCTGTCGAGCGCCTTCGTTAGAATATCAGCATCCTGATCTTCTGTAGGAATGTACTGAAGCAACATGATCTTCTGCTGCACACAATCTCTGATATGATGATACTGGATATCAATATGTTTAGATCTATCATGAAACACTGGATTAATCGAGAGTTCAATGCAACTCTGATTATCACAATGTATCACTGTAGGATCTAAATGTGAACCGAACAAACCGACCAAGATCTTCCTCATCTAGATAGCCTCACATGTAGCTTGACTTGCTGCCATGTATTTTGCTTTCGCTGAACTGAGTGCCACGGATCTTTGTTTCCTGCTATACCAAGAAATTGCTGTAGATCCAATACTGAAAACCCCTCCTGATGTGCTCTTTCTGTCCGTTGGGCTGCCTGCCCAATCTGCATCCGTGAAGCCATGCAACTTCACCTCATCCGTCTATCTATACCATAATCCATACTCAGATGTGCCCTTGAGATACCTCATGACATGCTTGGCTGCCTTCCAAAAGAGCTTGGTAGGCTTAACCATCGCTTGAGAAAGCTGGTTCACCGCATAGCATATGTCTGGTCTTGTATTAACTAAATACATGAGCGAACCCACTAACTGTCGATAAACAGTGGCATCCACTACCTTTGTCGATGTAGCATCCTCTTTCTTCCAATTTCCTGGAAGACGAGTATCCATGGGCTTGCAGCCCTGCATGTGAAACTTCTCAAGTATATCCCGAGCATACTTGCCTTGAGACACAAACATTTCACCTTCTCGCTGCCATATTTCCAATCCAAGGAAATAATGAAGGAGGCCCAAATCCTTCATCTCAAACTCCTTTGCAAGATCTGCCTTGCATGAGTGTATCAATTGCTCATCACCTGTTAGTATTAAATCATCAACATAAAGAACAATGATTAAAAGCTTACCCTCCACCACAATTTGATACAGGTTTGCATCCGCCTCACTCTTGGTGAAGCCAAGTTTAGTGAAATAGTTGTCGATCCGTGTGTACCAAGCACGTGGTGCTTGCTTCAGCCCATACATCACTCTTTTGAGTCTGCACACATGCGACTTGCTACTAAATATCTCAAATCCTTCAGGCTACTCAATGTACATCTCTTCTTCAATGATCCCATTAAGGAACACAGTCTTCACATCCGTCTGATGCATGTGCCAACCCATCTGCGCTGAGAGAGCAAGGATGGTCCTTATGGAAGAATACTGTGCGACAGGTGCAAAGGTTTCTTCATAATCAATCCCCTCGATCTGTGAGAAGCCCTGGGCAACAAAGCTTGCCTTATACTTCTCGACGCTTCCATCAGCAGCTTGCTTTACCTTGTAGATCCATCTTGATCCTACAACTAATTTACCCTCTGGCCTTGGAACAATCTCCCAAGCACTGTTTCGTACAATGGAGTCATACTCCTCCACCAAGGCATCTACCCATGTGGGCTCCTGCACTGCTTCTTCAAAAGAAGATGGCTTTGTCACGACACACTTGCTCATAAGAGCCATGTATCCAGTAAATCAGTAGGTGACTGTCTCTGTCTGCGTTGTGATGTAGGGACTCCTACATTCTGTGCCGCATCAAGTTTTAGTCTCTCAGCTTCTGTGGTACACTTTCTACCAGATCTGATGTTTGGTTCTGCATGAGTGGACTTCTCCACTCCATGAATCTCCTCCTGTGGCTGATCCACATCTAGAGGCTCATCTTTGGGAACAAGAAGTTCCTCCTTTGCATGCAAGTGTAGCTCTCTCTCAAGCGACAACTTCATGGCTTTCACCTCATTGAATTTTATATCCCGTCACACCACAGTCATTCGACTGTCTGGAAAATACACACGATAATTATGGGGTGTTTCTATGTACCCCACAAATATCCCAACTTTTGTAATCGGCTTCAGCTTCTTCCTGGCATCCTTTGTCATATGAATGTAAACAGATGAGCCAAAAATCTTCAAATGAGAAATATCAGGCTTCTTACCATTAAAAGCTTCTTCAGGTGTACTCATGCCAAGTACTCTATGAGGACAACAGTTTTGCACATAAACCACAGTGTTGCATGTTTCCGCCCACAAGTGCATCGGTAGGCCCTGGTCATGCAGCACCCACGATCGTTCTATTCTTCCTCTTCGCAACCCCATTCTGCTGTGGGTTATGAGGCGCTATGAGTTCTCTTTGAATTCCTTCTTTGCTACAGAAGTCTTTGAATTTGTTCGAGATATATTCACCACCATTATCGCTCCGCAGAGCCTTCACTTGCTTCCCCGACTCCTTCTCCACCAATGCTTTAAATTCACAGAACTTTGAGAATGTTTTTCTCTTCTTCTGCCTGAAGAAGATCCAGCATCTACGAGAATAGTCATCAACAAAAATAACATAATACCTGTGTTTTGCTGTTGAAGCAACCGAGAAAGGTCCACACACATTTGTGTGAATTCTCTCGAGGATCACCGAAGCATGGTTCTCCTTCTCATGAAAGGTGGTCTTCACAAACTTTCCCATAGTACATCCCTTGCACTGATCTGACTGTGCAAGAGTACTGTTGGGAAGTCTAGTAGAAATCTGCTGCAAAATCTTCAAGGTGCCATGGTGAAGATGGCCCAATCTCTTGTGCCATAATTCGCCCTCATCCCGGCTCACTACTTCTTCTGCTTTGCCCATCATTGCAGCGCAGCCATCTACCTCCAGCTTGTAGAGATTCTTAACTTGAATCCCTATCCTCTTGGTTTGACCCATTGTTTTGTGTCGTAGGAAAGCTTTTCCCTCGCTGAAAACAACATCATAATCTCTGTCTTCCAACATTGCGACCGAGACCAAGTTCCTTTTCAGACCTAGAACATGCATAACATCTTTCAACAGAAATGGTTTACCTGACTCCCTCTCAAAGGTAATGGTCCCAATGCCAGTCGCACAGTATCGACCATTGTCGCCCATCTCTATATGCATTTGGAGATCCTTCTCCTCCTAGTCACTAAACAACTCCTTGTCTCTTGTCATATGGAAAGATGCACCGCTATCAAGATACCACACCAATCCCATTGCGCTTGAAACCAAGCATGCGATCAAAGAGAAATCAAGTTCAAATTGCGAGGCTAAGGCCTCTCCAGCTGCAGCTCCAACAGCCTTCTTGTTCTTCTTTTTCTGTGGGCAGTTAGTGGCGAGATGCCCATGTTCGTGACAATGAAAACACTTCACTTTGGACAAATCTAGCTTCTTGCCTTTAGCCTCGGATTTTGAGTGGAATTTCTTCCCCTTCCCTTTCCTTGCTTTGGCAACCAAAGCGCAATTCTCTTCATCATCATTCTTCGATGAAGAGCCATCCATGGTACTTCGTCTTATCTCCTCCTGCACAAGATCCGAGGAAAGTCGCTCCCAACCTGGTAGTTTCTCCCGTCCATTGATAGAGTCTTCGTAGCTATGCCAACTCTTCGGAAGCACAAGGAGAGCCAAGCTCACCAAGTCATCATCATCAACAGTAATCCCCACACTTCCCAGTTCATCCCTACAGTGGAAAAACTTCGTGAGATATTTTGGAATACCGTCGCCCTTCTCCATTTTTATTTTTCTGAGCTTATCTTTCAGCGCCAACTTCCTCTGGTCGCTGCTCCTTTGGAAAAAATCTGTCAAAGCCTTCCACATTGCAAATGGAGTGGCTTTCCCGTGAAGGCTTGACACAATATGGTCCTTTACACCTTCCAACAGAATTCTTCTTGTCTTCGCTACCTTCTTTTGCCATGCGTCAAGTAATGCAACATTGCTAGAACCAAGCTTAGGAACATCGCTATCGATGAACTCCTTCAGTCCATTATCTTCAAGCACCGCCTCCATTCTATCCTTCCAGGCTATGTAATTCGAGCTACCCTCAAGGGCATACTCCAATCGCAACCCATTGAAAGACATTTCAACGAATACTCAACTGTCGCACCAAGAAATTTCAGCAACAAATTCGAATTGTTCACTAGCACAAAACTCAGCAATTAATCACAATTGCCATCTCCAGTAATCAAAACTGCTCGGATACCATGTAGAAATTTATTAATACTGATGTATTACTGGATCCTCCTGATCTAACAATATTTATCTTCCTGCTAAATACAGAATCCTTCCACTGTTAAACTTGCGGAAATTTAAAACTCAATTGCAAACACGTGAATAAATTCAGTCGCACATAACACAGTTGTTTAACGGGAAAGCTTAAAGCTAAAAACCCCAACTATCATATTATGTATATCAATGGAATCATGTAATAATCGCATACAAAGCTTAGTACATCAAGCTCTCAGTACAATCAAGAATCATTACACACTGTTATGCAGAAATTTGCATATCTATGCACCAATTTCTTGCCTCTTGATAGCCTGCCTCCACTGCGCAATCCTTGCTGAAGAAAACCACTGAATGAATTCGAATTGGCCTTGCCTTGACTGCGCAATCCTCATTGGCAACTCCAATGTGTATCAGATGCATTGAATGCATCACTATAGTCACAATGGGTAGTCCATCTCACCCTTTCACCTATCTCTCCATTGGGTCTCCACTGGAACTGACATGTAATGTAGTTAACTGCTGTATCTGTTCAGTTGTTAGTGAGTTATTAGTTGCGAATTAATTAACTAATTAATTCACTTAACTCTCACTAGTGTATCTTTCAGTTAGACTAGATACAACTAGCTCAACTGAGTTTAACTCCATTAATTGAGTTAAACTAAATAACAACTCCTGTAACTACTCTTCCAACTCTGTCATAACTTTTCCACTTCAGTTCTAACTGAGTCCTCCATGCATGAGCCACCAATAACCCTAGGAATTGTGTAATTCTTCAAATTTCACTAATTTTCCAAATCGTTCACCGAAATAAAGTGCTCCAAGAGAATAAGTTGTTGTTTATTGTCGGATTATTATTAAGAGCTAATAATAATCGACATGCATCTATTTTTAGATTGACGATCTATAAATAGACTTCGCCCAATATTCTAAAAATAGAATTTCATCTATTTTTCCAGCTTGATCAACCATCTACAAATAGCATCCTGCAACTTATAGAATATGCTCACCATGTCTAAAGATAAACATACACCTAAAAATAGCCCGCGGGCCCCACTTAGTGAAGGTGCTTACTTTTCACTAAGCTCATCATCTTGTTGAATCTCAACAAGGGGAAGACCAACAACTGATGCTGGAGATAGGGAGGACATGAGGCGTGTCCAAGAAAGGCTAGAAGCCTTAGAGATGAACATGCAAAGAGATCTAGAGACTGGAGACATCAGCGAATCTGAGGAAGAGTCTTCAGCGGAAAATGAAGAACATGCGAGAGAGCTTGCAGAAATTAAATTGATGAGGTCAATGATTGGGGCTATTTCGAGGCCTAAAACGGAGATACCTACCTATAGTGGTAGCTTAGAACCAAAAGAATTAATAGATTGAATCAATGCTGTAGATAATCATTTTGAATACGAGGAGGTAGCTGAAGAAAAACAAGTGAAGTTTGTTGTTACTAGATTGAAAGGACACACACCTCTTTGGTGGGATGGGGTCCAAGAAGAAGGGAGAAGAAAGAACAAAGCCAAGATCAAAAGCTGGAGCAGAATGGTGGCAAGGCTGAAACGTAAATTTTTGCCCAAATATTACCAGTTTTCTTTATAAAGGAAAATGCAAAATTTGAAACAAAGGTCATTAGCTGTTAAAGAGTATACTGAATAATTTTACAAGGTGAATATTAGAGCAGGATACATCGAAGAAACACCTGAAAAGGTTGCCAAATATATTAATGGGTTGTGGTTCGAGATTCAAGATGAGTTTAGCCTATTTCACCCAAAACTGTAGAAGAAACTTACCAATTTGCCTTCAAAGCAAAGGAAAAATTGGCTAGAAAGCAAAGCCAAAGGAATAGAGGGAAGAGTCTTGTAAGGGGAAGAGGAAAAACTAGCTTCTGGGAGAAAAATCAGTCTCCAAAGGAAGGTGAAGGTAGTTCAAGCAGTCAACCATTAAGAGGAGGTCAATCAAGAGGAAGAAGTCCTTTCTCAAGAGGACGTGGTCGAGGCAGAGGCTACAAAGTTCAATGTTACAAATGTAGGAAATTGGGACATATGTCATGGGATTGTCCAGAATATAATCCTACAAGCCAAAGAGGAGAAAATATAGAAAAAGCACAAGAAGAAAATGTAGGTGCAGTTATCCATGAAGAAACACCAGAGGTAGGAGAATCATTATTGATGAAAATAATCTTGATTAAGTCAGTAAAAGAAGCTAGGAACCAACACAAAGAAAAAACTTATTTAGAATCACATGCAAATCAGGAGGCAAGTGTTGCAAAATGGTGATTGATAATGGTAGCACATATACCTTGGTCTCCACAGTGTTGAGAATTCAATAGGGCAATTTATGATTAATTCTCTTTTACTTGATAACTGCTTGTGTTTCCTTTTTACTTATTAGCTTTGTTCCTTATTATTATATG
Source organism: Pinus albicaulis (assembly GCA_034641835.2). Lineage (NCBI taxonomy): Eukaryota > Viridiplantae > Streptophyta > Pinopsida > Pinales > Pinaceae > Pinus > Pinus albicaulis. Next base: position 72,531,698 of record CM076581.1, on the reverse strand, counting down.
TGTGAAGCATCAAACAACTACCAAAACAATAAGAATAGTGACACAATATATAGGCTACAAGCTAGTGCCAAAACCTCTCCTCTTGAGAGGAAAACCCTTAAATCTCTTCTCTTCCTTATAGATTCTTCAATTGATGAATTCCATGACCTTATGACTGAGACCAATACCCTCCAAGACCAAGACCAACTTCTTGAGATGTTGTGCCAACTTCGATCTAGCCGAACCCAGTCAAATCTCTTCCAGTAGCACCTTCTTGGCCTCCTGTTGCAAGATTCTCGGCCTCCTACTGCAGATCCAAATTTTTTGCTTCACTGCAACTGCGACAACTGCTGTTGCCACACGTGGGAACTTCGATCTTCTTCTAGAGCCCTCTTCTAACCATCGCTTGCCTTTCCCTGACTCTTGGATCTAGAGACAGACCCTTGGTGACCTTCGCTTGACCTCTTTGCCTCCTTTTCTCCTAGATCAAACCTGAAGATGGATGTCGTAGGTCTTGCACAAAAACCCTAGTCTTTTGCAGCACGTGAGAGAGAGATAATAGCCCAAAAACAAGTCTTCTTCGTCCTTCCTCTTCTTCACTGTCTTCTCCTTGTTCTTCTTCACTAGAATGAGTGATTAGTGAGTGTGCCAAATGGAGGACGAGTTCCTCTCTATATATAGGCTTCTTCAAGGGTGGACATGGCTCTTCATTTAGGCCAACTTGCCAGCTGCCAGGCTGATTTGGTCTTGGAGGGTATTCTGACACTTAAAGACAAAAATAATTTTCTTTACAAGTTACAATGTGCCTAGTGGGGTCTTCAACTTATGACAACAACTCTTTTGACTTCATGACCTAGGACAAACCCTAGAAGCACTCAATGGGTGCTTGACCTATGAAATAAAAGAACTTGAGCATGAAACTCATGCTCCAAATTAATAATAATAAATTTTCTTTTCATTTTATATTTTACAAGAATCAAAAATGCATTTCATACTTATGAAGACCGAACCTAGTTACACATTTTTCAACACTCCCTCTTAACTAGGGAGGTATTCATAAGAGGTACATGGACATACTCAATCTGAAGAGATCTCATAAGAAGAGTCGGATTGGTAACCCATCTGTCTAGCATCATATCAACCAAAATTGTCACATAGCAAGGCCTTGACTAACAATTCTATCTCTCCACAAGATTAGAGCACAATGCTGGTGAGACCAATTATTTATAGACACCATCATCATTGTCTCTCAAGGTACATACTCCACTCGAGTGTTCACCGAGTATGACCTTTTTTGGACTATTCTTGTCTTGGATAGCTAGTCCTCAAAGAATATCGGTCCACGACTACTCTTGTCTTGGATGCCCTACCACATCCTCAAAGAGTATTGAATGCCAGATGGTTATCCAATCCTCCTTTCTTTCTTCCCAAGTGAAGACAAGAATGATGTGCCTATCTCTCCCTCTCAACTGGGGAGGATTTATCAACCAAGCCAAGCTTGTCTCTTAAGTACACAAGCTTCTTGTTAGAAAGAGATTTTGTCAATATATCAGCTACTTGTTCATCAATGGAGATATACTGTAGTTGCAGCACACCATTTTGAACTAGCTCTCGAATGTAGTGATACTTGTTTATATGCTTTGTCTTTCCATGAAATAATGGGTCTTCAGACAAACGTATACAATTGGGGTTATCATAATGTCTCATTGTAGGGTCCATCGGTCCTTCGAATAGGTCGGATAACAACTTCCTTAACCATATCGCTTCTCTACTTCACAGAACGCAACATATTCAGCCTCAACACTACTTAAAGCAATGGTATCTTGCTTTCTACTCATCCATGAGATCATGAAGGATCCCAAGCTGAAGCATCCTCCGGTAGTGCTCCTTCCATCCTACTCATTGACTCCCCAGTCAGAATCTGTATATCCAACCAAGTGGGCATCATTCCTCTTATTATATTTCAGGCAGTAGTGGATAGTTCCTCGCAGATATCTCAGTATATGTTTTGCTGCTATCCAGTGATCGTGCTTAGGCTCCACTTGGAATTGACTGAGAATGTTTGCTGCAAAACATATGTCTGGTCGAGCATTCACCAAGTACATCAGTGAGCCAATCAATTGTCTATATTGAGAAGGATCCACCGAGCTCGAGTCAGAACTCCTCAGTCTCTTCAAGTTAGTGATCATCGGAGTTGTCATAGGTTTTCAATATATCATATCAAACCTCTTCAACCTCTTGATCACGTGCTTCCCTTGACCTAGATAAATATCATCAGGTCCTTGCCAGACTTCTAGTCTCAAGCAGTAATCCATCAACCCCAGATCCTTCATGTCAAATTCTACTGCTAGTTGCTTCTTGCATTCTTCAATTCGACCTTCTAAACCTGTCAAGAGAAGATCATCTACATACAGAAGAATGATTATAGGTTCCCCATCTACAACCTTGATATATAGGTTTGGATCAACAAAACTTTTTGTGAAGCCTATTCTTTGTAGGTATGCATCCATTCTAGCATACTATGCCCTTGGTGCTTGCTTGAGGCCATATAATGCTTTCTTCAATCTGCAAACATATGCCTTCCTGTCTTTAACTTCAAATCCCAAGGGTTGCTCTATATAGACTTCCTCATCTATAGTTCCATTAAGAAATGCAGTCTTGACATCCATTTGATGAATGTTCCATCCCATCGATGCTACCAGAGAGACCGATGAATGAATCGTTGTATACCTTGTTGTCGGAGCAAATGTCTCTTCATAATTGATGCCTTCTTGTTGAGAGAAACCCCTATCCACAAATATTGCCTTATATTTATCGATACTTCCATTAGCCGCATGTTTGATCTTGTAGATCCATTTGGAAGTTACTACAAATTTATCTTCGGGCCTTAGTACGATCTCCCAAACTCCATTCTTCATTATAGATTGATACTCTTCATTCATGGCATCCTTCCATTCCTGATGATTGACAACCTCTTGAAAAGTGGATGGTTATGCCTCTATTAGTTTTGTCATTTATGCAACATACCCAGAATATCTCTTCAGTTTCTGGCTCTCCCTAAATGAGCCTTTCGATGCCCAATGACCTTCTACATCAAGTAGTGTAGATCTCAACCAGTTTGGTCTCTTTCTTGTTTCGGGGAGTACCATAGGTTGAATGGGTTCACTGGGACCCTCATCTTTGTCATGATTTTCTTCTTCTTCCTTGTTAACTTCCTCTTCAAATACTGGAAGTTCTTCGTCATCAAAGTCCATGGGAAGCTCCTTAGATTTCTTGAAAGCAATACTTTCGTCAAATATGACATCTCTACTTAATTCTATATGGTGTCCTTCCTTTATGTAGATTCTACAAGCCTTAGAGGAATTGCTATAACCAACAGATGTTTCTCTCATGCCTGATGGATCCAACTTCTTTCTTTTGTCCTTGGTATATGAATATATACGGGACACCCAAAGATATGGAGATGATCCACAGTTGGTTTCTTCCCAGTGAATACTTCCTCGGGAGTCTTGTTGTCTAATGACCCGTGGGGACTTCGATTTTGAATGTATACAACTGTCTTGGTAGCTTCTCCCCATAGGAACTTTGGTAGATCTTGATCGTGTAACATCACCTTTACACTTTCTTTAATGGCTTGGTTCTTTCGTTATGCAACACCATTTTGCTCAAGATTATATGGGACTATCGATTCCCTCTTAATCCCAGATTCCTTACAGAATGCTATAATCTCGTTAGATGTATATTCTCCTACATTATCAGATCTCAATATCTTGATCCTTCTTTTTGTAAGGTTCTCTACTTCAGCTTTGAATTCTTGAAATTTTGTAAATATTTTGTCCTTGGTTTTCATTAAGTAAACCTAGGTCTTTCTTGAATGGTCATCTATAAAGATGACAATATAGATGACCTCTTAGTGATTTAGGAGTCATAGGGCCACATATAATGGAGTGGATGAGATCCAATATTTATTTTGACCACGAAGCACTGCTTCCAACTGGTCTCTTGGTATTCTTCCCCAATGCACATCCCTTACATACCCCTTCATGGTCTTCATTCAACTTAGGTATTCCATCTACTATAGTATTTAGAGATGGGAGGATCTTGAAGTGAAGATGACCAAATCTTCTATGCCATAATTCACATGGGCTTATTTCAATGTGAACCAGGGCTTGAGCCAGAGGAGATATCAACTTGTAGAGTCTTCCTTCTCGAATACCAATGACTCTAGCATTGTCTATACTTGAGTCTTTACTCCATACAACGACCTTTCCATCAATGAAGGCTACTCTATCACCTTTATCTTCTAGATTTGAAATGGAAAGTAAGTTCTCATGCAAACCTGAAACAAATACGATGCTGTTGAGGTGAATGTTGCTTTCATTCTCTAGCTCTATAGAAGTTGATCCAATGCCTCTCACAGGATAACTCTTGTTATCTCCAAGTTCCACTGAATAAGAAGATTTTACCTTTGATAAAGTCTTCAATTGTTTGTGATGACCTTTCATGTGCCTAGATGCACCGCTATCAATGACCCAAATGTTCTTGTTTAGGAATGTGCCAATGAGTGTTGAAAAGAGACCTTCATCCTTTTCTTTGATTACTTCTTCCTTTGTAGAGAATAAGAGATTCCATACTTCCTTGATACCTTTCTTGAGATAGGTTGCTACCTTTGAACATTTCTTGATGAAGTTCTTCAATGAAGAGGAGATCTTCATGATGCCCTTAGCCAACCTTAGCTCTAATACCATCTTGAGAATTCAATAGGGCAATGATTATGATTAATTCTCTTTTTCTTGACAACTGCTTGTGTTTCCTTTTTACTTATTATCTTTGTTCCTTATTATTATATGTGTGAAGCATCAAACAACTACCAAAACAATAAGAACAGTGACACAATATATAGGCTGCAAGCTACATCCAAAACCTCTCCTCTTGAGAGGAAAACTCTTAAATCTCTTCTCTTCCTTATAAATTCTTCAATTGACGAATTCCATGACCTTACGACTAAGATCAATACCTTCCAAGACCAAGAACGACTTCTTTAGATGTTGTGCCAACTTCGATCTAACCAAACCCAGTCAAATCTCTTCTAGTAGCAACTTCACAGCCTCTTGCTGCAAGATTCTTAGCCTCCTACTGCAGATCCGAAATTTTTGCTGCACTACAATTGATGCTGCCACACGTGGGAACTACGATCTTCTTTTAGAGCCCTCTTCTGACCTTCGCTTGCCTTTCCCTGACTCCTGTAGCTAGAGAGAGAGACCCTTGGTGACCTTCGCTTGAACTGTTTGCCTCCTTTTCTCCAAGATCGAACCTGAATATGGATGCACTACGTCTTGTGCAAAAACCCTAGTCTTCTGTAGCACGTGAGAGAGAGATAATAGCCCAAAAACAAAACTTCTTTGTCCTTGCTCTTCTTCGTTGTCTTCTCCTTGCTCTTCTTCGCTAGAATGAGTGATCAGTGAGCGTGCCAAATGGAGGACGAGTTCCTCTCTATATATAGGCTTCCTCAAGGGTGGACATGGCTCTTCATTTAGGCTGACTTGCCAACTGCTAGGCCGACTTGGTCTTGGAGGGTATTCCGACACTTTTTAAGACAAAAATAATTTTCTTTACAAGTTACAATGTGCCTAGTGGTGTCTTCAACTCATGACAATGACTCTTTTGACTTCTTGACCTAGGACCAGTGTTTTAAAAATCAGTCGGTCTGGTTCGGAATTGGTCGAGATGATCGAGCTAACCCCATGCCCGGACCGACTTGGTAGAAAAACCGGTCCATCGGCCGGTTTGTGACCTACTGGTCGAGTTGGTCACTGACTCAGCCGAGTCCGAGTTAGACCGGCCGAGCCAGTGCCAGCCGGTCGCAGACCCCACAAACGACCAATTTCAGACTCCAAATTGGTTTTTAGGTTGCTGTTAGGGTTTTGGTAAGCCTTCTAACCCCTCTGAATCCTATAAAAGCTACCCAACCCCTGTCATTTCCTCACAACTATCTCATTGCATTTGAGTGAGCATTTGTGAGGAATTTGTGAAGAGTTGTGGAGTTGGTTTTTGGAGCAGCTTTGAGGAGTCTCTTGGGAAAGCTTTGGAGCAGCAGTGAGGAGCTTCTTGGGAAAGCTTTGGAGCAGCATTGAGGAGGCTAGAGCCTAGAGGTATTTTGTTTTCACTTCTAAAATCTGCCTTTGCTTGTTTTTTTTTTTTGCAAATATGGAAATTGAAAACATAAATTTTTGTGAAAGAAATGAACATAGAATGAGTATTTTTGTTTTTGTTTTCATTTTCAGATTTAAACCTTTCATGAAAGACACTCCTAGAATTTCTCCTAGAATGAAAGACACTGCTTGGGCATATGCTGAGATGGTTGATGATCAAATGCATTGCAAATTTTGTAAGAGAAAAATTAAAGGGGGTGGAGGGGCATTCATAGGCTGAAACTACACTTGGCTGGTCTTAGAGGCCAAATTACTCCATGTGAAGTACCAATAGAAGAAATTGGGGAAATTAGGAAGGAGTTGAGAGATCAATTTCAAAAGTTTGAGGAAGACAAAGCTAGGAAAAATGAAATAGAGGCTGAAATTGGGAGGAAGAGGAATATAAAACACATGATGGATGCCAACCCCAATTTTGATTTTGAGGGCTCTTCATCTATCCCTTGCACTCATGCATCAAACCCCTTTCGCTATGTTCCTCCCTCTTTGGAGTCTATTCAAGAAAAGGGTAAGGGTACAATGAAAAATAAGGGTACTATCAAAATTTTTTACACACCCTCCTCTCCCCATGATAGTGCACATGGTCCGAAAGCTACTAGAGGTCAAGTGCAACCCACTTTAGATCAGCATTGGAAGAAAGAATTGAGAGAAATTGTTTGTGATACATAGCTAGATGGTGGTATGATGTTGATGTTCCTTTCAATGCTTCTCGTTCACCATATTATGAACCTATGTTTGATGCCATATATGCTGTTGGAAAGGACTTCAAAGGCCCTACTATGTTTGAGTTAAGAGGATCTCTTTTGCAAAAATAGATTTTGTCTATTGATGAATATTTGAAAGATTTCAAAAACTCATGGGCACAAACAGAATGTACCATCATGTCAGATGGATGGACTAATCAAAGGAACCATACCATCATAAATTTTCTTGCCTTTTGTCCACGGGGAACCATGTTTCTAAGATCAATTGATGCATTTGATAGGGTGAAAGATGCACAATTGTTGTTTCAACTTTTGGATGAGGATGTTGAAGAGGTGGGGGTGGAAAATCTTGTTCAAATCGTCACAGATAATGCCTCTAGCTATGTTCTTGCTGGTAAACTGTTAGAGGAAAAACACAAAACAATCTTTTGGACCCCATGTGCTGCACATTGCATAGACCTCATGCTTGAGGATATTGTTAAAATAGATTGGATCAAGAACACTGTAGAGCATGCCAAAAGCATAACAAAATATATTTACATTCACTCATGGATTTTGAACCTGATGAGGAAACACACAGGGGGAAAGGATATTATTAGGCCTGTCATCACTAGATTTGCAACACTTTTTTTGACATTGCAATCTATGCTTTCCCAACATAGAAACTTGCAAAATTTGTTTTCTAGTGATGAATGGAATGAATGCCAATGGGTTTGCAAACGGGATGGTAAAGATGTGAAAAAGAAAGTTAATGAAGAAATATTTTTGCAAAAAGGCAGCAAAGATTGTGAAGGTTGCTGAGCCACTGGTTAAGGTGTTGCGGTTGGTGGATGGGGAAAGATTGGCTATGGGCTTCATTTATGAGGCTATGGATCAAGCAAAGGAGCAAATAAAGGCAACATACAAGGAAAAAGTGGTTAAGTATGGGCCCATTTGGGAAATCATTGATCAAAGATGGAACAATCAACTCCATCGCCCTATACATGCAACTGGGTATTTTATGAACCCAAGGTATCATTATAAAGCTTTGGCAGCAGGAGCTTTGACTAGGGAGGTTAGAGATGGATTGATTGACTGCATTGATCGCATGATCCCCAAGGAGAGTGACCATTTGCTGATACACAATCAGATCACTATCTTCAGCAAAGCCATAGGTACCTTTAGCAAGAACCTTGCAAGGATTGCAAGGGAATCAGATGAGCCAGGTAAACAAAGAATTTCAATTTTCAAATTCATAGCTTATTATTTTGTAAAATTGTTTATAATTTCAAAGTTAGATATAATTTGTTGAGCTAACTGAAACTCATTATGTTAGCCACCTATAAATTTGTTATACCAAAAGGTGGCTAAATCATTTTTGGAGCCTTCAAGGAACAGATTTTATTGCAAAAAGTGTTGTCTCTTGAAGACTCTTGAAGGCTTCATGCCTCTGTCCGAATCTTCACTACTGTCTCCATTTCAATACTCAGAAATTCTGCTAAAATTCCAAGAGAAAGACTGCTGCAAAACCATCATTTTTTCCCCTTCCTCCACTCAAAACTAACCTTCATTTGCTCCCCTTTTTCTCCATATAATTCCTCTATTTTTCATGATTTCTCCTTCTTCCATTCATGAAAAACATTTTTCCATAGTTTAAGACTCATTTGTAAAAAACAAATTATTATGACTATGGGTTTAAAACCCCCTTGAGCCAAATCCTAAACCACTTCCCCCATATGCCCACGCCACACAAACCAGGCGCCGACCCATCGAGCGCTTAATCGCATCGCAAATATTCCGAGTGGACAAGTCTTTGTACCACGCCAAAAGTTCCGATGCGATTAAGCCCTGTGCTTTTATCCTCCGATCATATTATTTTTCATAGAACCCATGGGCCCGCCTTCAATGCTTAAAACGTTGAAAAATCCATGCCCGATCCATTTTTCCTTTGAAAAACCCAAAAACCCATTTTTCCAAAGTTTTGATCTAAAAAGCCAAATCACGTGTTAAATAAAGAATGGTTAGATTAAAAAGACCAATTGCGCAATCGCATCGGAAAAAATTCAAATGGGTTGATTGAAAAGGCCGGATCAAAACTTCCGATGCGATTAAGTCCCATATCCATAGTCCCTGGTCCTTTGCTTTTTTTGAAAAAACCAAGTGCAAAAGCCGAAACTCTTATCGCATCGGAAAAGTTTTAATGGGTTGATTGAAAAGCCCAGGCCAGAAGGCCCGACCTCGATTAGCCCCTATATACATGAGCCCAGGGCCTATCGGAGGTCTATATAAAACCAGGCCCGCAACCAGGCGCCCAATCGCATCGGAACTTTTCCTTTGGTTCGGTTTAGGTGTTTACCACCGCCGATTGCGATGGCCCAATCGCGCAATCGCATCGGCCTTTTCTCCGATCGCGCAATCGCATTGTCTCACTCCCGACTGGCGATTGCGTTTTCCCCCAATGTTTCACCCACCGTCGATCTGATCTGCAGATCGATGGTCTACAATTAATCGCATCGCAACTTTCAATTGCTGCATGTGTTTGTTCCCTCCGATCGGCCAGTCCCCCGATTCATTCTCCACCGTTGATCTAATCCTTCGATCCAATGGTCCGCGCAAAATCGCATTGCAAGTTTTATTCGGTGCATTTGTTTGTTCGCCCCGATCGCCGACCTCCCGATTTAATATCCATCGTTGATCTCTGTGGGTCTAGTCGCATTTGACGGCTCATATTTTACCTGAAACCCATTTGATCTTTGATTCATTCCTCCCTCCGCCTAAGGTTTTTAACCTGTTTTCCTTTGAATTTTCGCTATTTCTCCATTATGTGTCCCAGATCGCTCCTAACCATCGATCTCTGCAGATCAATGGATCCGACTCATATATCCTTCCGCTCTCCTTTTTGACCTCTTCTACGCAGATCCACACCGTTGGATGAAGCCATCCAACGACCACGCTCTCTCCCGACGCCCTCTGAAGCAGTTTTCCCAGTAAATGCAAGATTTTATAATATTTGTGTGTTCTTTTGCAGGATCTAATGGATTTCTAATATTTGTCGGCGCATCATAAAGCGCTGATACCATAAGAAAACTCCACGGACCTACACATCAACAAGACACAATGAAGATTAATATAATCAAAGAGTATCAGACCGACAACATGGAATCAAAGTGGAAAAATATTTGAAAATTGTTAACACAGTTTGGAGGGATTAGGCTATTTATTTGACTAAATCAAAGACCTGATTCACGATTAAAGAAAGTTTGAAGACCAGAAGACAGAGGTTAGGCTTCGTTGAGCCCGAAACACAAAATTCAAGTATATTAAAGGTTTTTTTTAGGTTAAAATAAAAATATCTATCAGTTCAAAGAGCCTACGCTGCCACATCAGGGGAAAATTGAATCCCCCAGCTACCATAGAGCCACCTACAGCCTCAAAGTAATCAAAAGGAGGCCGAGTTATGACCAGACCCGGAGAATCTGCATCAATGTGGTTGAACAGTTAATTCAACCAAAGGAACTTATTGTAAACTGACAGCAGAAGTTATTATGAGGATGACGAAGAGCCTTAAAGTCAACAAATTCTTTCCAGCAAGCTTGGTAGTTAATATAAACCAATTAATACAGGAAAAATATCAGAATGTTCTCCATTAAGCCCCTCAAAGGCCGAGAGATAGAAAACTGTATTAATTGAACTTAGAAGATATTTTATCCCATTCCACTTCGTCATTTCTTCTATAAATACTTCTAAAGAAGATGAGATAGAGGTTGGTTGTTGTTTGATCACCAGTTGTAATACTGAAACTCTCTGAAATAAATACATAGTCCGTTGAAGTTGAAGAAGAAACTGAAGTCTTGGAAACCTTGATGATGTTGTTGCATGCTTGTTCCTGAGAAGGCTCTATCATTGGATCCATGAGCTTGGCTGTTGGTGAAGTATTCTGAATTGTTTTATGTTTTCCCCTGTTTTCATTATGTTCCATAATTTCTTATTACAGTAGGTTGAAAGTTTTAGGTTAAGAAATGACTCTTGGAAGCACCTTAGACCTGTTCATCCTTCACTGTTTCATGTTTTCTTCTGCTAAAGTATTTTAGAGTCTTTAATCTCTCTCTTTAATCTTCATGCTTGTTTATTTCCTTAATAGTTCGAACAGTTGGTTTCAGCATGATTTATGGTTCTCCCTGCTTGTCTGTTGCCACTTAAAAACTGTTATTGAAATCTCCCTTTGAAGTATTTCTGTTTACAGTAAACCAAGGAGGTCTGTTATGATCTTGCCCTTTGTCCTTGCTTAAACAGTTGCCTTAAAGGTCTTTATAGTTGTAATCATAGATGTATTAGGTGTTCCCTCTTCTATGACTGCAATTATCAGTGAATCTTTTATGTTTTCTAAGTCATTTGAAATAAAATCTTTGAGGAAATAGGGTGTTCCCCGAATCTTAGATTTCATTTTAAAAGTTGTTTTGAAATCATTGTTTGCTTAAAGGTGTGATTTGTAGAATTCATGGTTAGCCCTGTCTATCAAAAAGCTCTTTATTGTTCAAATTGTGTTTTCAATTTCCCTTTGTTGAGAATTAAATTTCTCTTTCCAAATCCTTGATGTCCATCTCACTCCAAAACCAAAGGATCCTGCGGCCAAGTTAGATTTGCCCTCTGATATCCCATATCCATTGATGAGTATGTTATAACCTCTTCTTGACTCCATTGCCCAATGAACCAGATGTTTCTCTGTTCTATATATCTTTCCTAGATCTTTCATGTTCTGATGTATCAATTCAACCAAACAAAATAAACAAACACCTGCACTTAATAACTAGTCTAAAACCAATACTCAAAGCACATAAGATAAACCTTTGCAAACAAACATTTGAGAGATCCCTCTCTGAGAACAGGAGGACTAGATCCTGTAACTCTAAAGATTGGTTCTGATGTTGCCTTGTCTTTTGATTTGCCAAACTATCAAAACACGGGACACCAACACATTACACAACTATGTTTTTTGCAGCATAATGGTGGGAGGCATTTGGTAGCCATTGTCTTGAATTGTAGAGGTTTGCAATCCGCATTTTGAGTCAAACTTGCAGTGCTTCTGGGTGTGAGTGCAATTGGTCTGTCTTTGAGAGGATTCACACAAAGAAGAGAAACCGTTTGGAGCAAAAACGGTTAAATGATCTAGTCTATGTCCAGTACAACCTTTGACTAAGACGTAACCAATTGCTGAACAAAAGACCCGATTCAAATCCCACTATGTTGGATGATATTGATCCAACATTAGATTGGGTAGTGGAGTCTCGTCCACCAAGGTTTGACTCTGATGAGGATATTGGTGTGGGGTCGGTCTTCGATTTACAGGTAGAGGCTTAGCTAAATGCAGATCCACTAGTAGCAGGCCCAGGCCCAAGTCCTCCAGTTGCAGCAGCAGGCACTTCCTCTAGTCAGCCACGACGAAAGCACATAGCTCATCTATCACAAGCTCAACGTGCTAAAATTCCAGTTGAGGATCTTGATGATGAGGAGGAGCCATGGGTTGCCCCCTTTGATTCAGAGCCTGAGCCAAAGGATACTGCCTTGTCTAGCAGTAGTGACTAGTCATGTTTTGTTGTAGAGGCCATTTAGAGCCTCCTTGGTTATGTTTTTTGTTTTGATCTCTATATCATGTATGGTTTGGACAGTGCACTGGGTACAATTTTGATATAATGGATATATTCATGAGCCTACTTTGATCATATGTTGTCTTTTGTCTATATTGTAATGCTTTGTGTTTGGAAACATGAATGAAAATCTTTAAAATTATGTTTTTTTATAAAAAAATTAATATTTAATGTATTTTTTACAAAGACCGAGCCCTTGAAACCGAACCAGCCGAGTCGATACCGAGTTAGAGTCGGAGTCAGAGTCGTAGTCGACCCTCGGCCAGTTCCGAACCCGAGTTAGAGTTTTAAAACATTGCCTAGGACAAACCCTAGAAGCACTCAATGGATGCTTGACCTATAAAATAAAAGAACTCGAGCATGAAACCCATGCTCCAAAATAATAATAATGATTTTTCTTTTCATTTTATATTTTACAAGAATAAAAAATACATTTCATACTTATGAAGACCGAACCTGGTTACACAATTTTCAACACACAAAAATGGTAGAGAAGTTGGGCCTGCAAAGAATAGCACATCCCACACCTTACAATGTGTCTTGGTTGCAAAAAGGCCATCAAATATTGGTGAATGGGCAGTGTAAAGTGGAGTTCCAAATTGGTAATTACAAGGATGAGGTATTATGTGATATAATGTCAATGGATGTGTGCCATGTGTTGTTTGGAATACCATGGAAGTATGATAGGAAAACCATTCATGATGGCAGGCGGAACACCTACACTCTTGAGAAAATTGGCCAAAAACATCTGCTAGTACCTTTGGAGGATAAGGATCCGAAAGAGGACGCTGGTCCTAATGTGCTACTTATGGATGAGAAAGAACTGTTGCAAGACTCAAGAGCTCAAAAAGAAAGAAGAAATTCATTTTGCTTTGATTGGTAAGCCCAAGGTAATTCTAACTAGCACAAGTTTAAATGATTTGCCTGAAGAAGTTGAGGTTATGTTGGATGAGTTTGTAGATATAATTGTTGATGAGTTTCCAAATAAGTTTCCTACTTTTCGAAGCATTAGTCATCATATAGATCTAATTACAAGGGCAAGTCTTCCAAATAAAGCAACATACCGCATGACTCCACAAGAAAATGAAGAGATAAAGAAACAGGTGCAGGAGTTGTTGGACAAAGGATTAATAAAGGAGAGCTTTAAGTCCATGTGTTGTTCCCACTGTGCTCAACCCAAATAAAGATGGTGGATGGAGAATGTGTACTGATTCAAGGGCCATTAATAAAATTACAATCAAGTATAGATTTCCACTTCCCCGCATTGAATATCTGATTGATTGTTTGAGTGGTGCTAAGTATTTTTTTAAAATTGATTTCAAAAGTAACTATCACCATATTAGAATTAGAGAGGGGGATGAATGAAAAACAACTTTCAAAACAAAAAATGGGTTGTATGAGTGGTTGGTAATGCCTTTTGGCCTTACCAATGCACCTAGCACGTTTATGAGATTAATGAATGAAGTCTTGAAAGAATTTACAGGTAAATTTGTTATTGTTTTTTGGATGACATTTTAGTGTATAGCCAAACAAAATAAGAGCATCTCAAGCATCTAAAATTAGTTTTGAGCACCTTGCAACAAGAGAAGTTGTTGATAAATTTAAAGAAATGTAGCTTCATGAAGAATGAGTTGGTATACCTAGGATTTGTGATTTCGGAAGAAGGATTGAAGATGAATCCAGATAAAGTAAAGGCAATCATTAATTGGCCTATTCCAAGGAATGTGTTTGAGGTAAGAAGCTTTCACGGTCTTGCAAGTTTCTACCAAAAGTTTAAAAAGAATTTCAGTGGTTTGTGTGCACCCATTGTTGACACAATCAAGGAGAATAAGCAGCCATTTAAATGGACTATAGCAATTGATAGATATTTTAAAATACTGAAGCAAAGGATAACTGAACAACCTATATTAGCCTTATCAGATTTTAACAAATGTTTTCAAGTTGAGACAAATGCAAGTGGAGATGCTATTTCAGTGAAAAATTAAATGAAGCAAGGCAGAAGTATTCCTCTTATGATAAAGAGTTCTATGCTATAGTTCAAGCTTTAAAAAAATGGTGGCATTATCTTATGCCCAAAGGGTTTGTTCTTTATACTGATAACCATTCTCTACAGTTTATCAATAGTCAGGCCAAATTGAATCAGAGGCATGCTAAATGGGTGGAGTTCTTGCAAAATTTCATATTTGTCATTAAGCATACAAGTGATAAATCAAATAAGGTTGTCAATGCATTAAGTAGAACAAATTTGATTTTCCATGAGTTTCAAATCAACACTTTAGGATTTAATGAAATGAAGGAGATGTATAAGGAAGATGTTGATTTTAAAGATGCATATGTTGCTTGTAAAAACCCAGTTAGTGGTGATAGAACTCCATAGTTGAGATTTATGTTGCAGGAAAGATTGTTATTTAAAGATAGCAGATTGTGCATACCCAAATGATCTATGAGAGAAAATCTTATCAAGGAAAAACATAGCGGAGGATTATCAAGACATTTTGGGCAAGATAAAACTTTTGCTCGATTGAATGCTTTTTATTTTTGGCTAGGCATGCAAGCTGATGTGAAAAGGTTTGTCACAAAATGTAGGATTTGCCAGCATGCGAAGGGAAGAAGTCAAAATACAGGTTTATATCAGCCATTACCGATTCCTACTAGGCCATGGGATTTAGTGAGCATGGACTTTATATTGGGATTTCCAAGGACTCAAAGAGGTATTGACTCTATCTATGTTGTGGCTGATAGATTCTCTAAAATGGCACACTTTATACCTTGTATCAAAACTAGTGATGCCACCAATGTTGCCATTTTGTTCTTTAAAGAGGTCGTAAGGTTGCATGGATTGCATAAAAGCATTGCATCTGATAGAGACACAAGGTTTGTTGGTCATTTTTGGAGAACATTATAGAAGAAGTTGGGTACTAACCTTAATTTCAACTCAGCCTATCACTCACAAACTGATGGGCAGCAAAAGTTGTGAATAGGAGCTTGGGAAACATCTTAAGAAGTTTGGTAAGTGAACCTCCCAAATAATGGGATCAGGTTCTTGCTTAGATTGAATTTGTATTGTTAGATGATCCAAATATCATAATTTAAAGTTAGGATAAAATATTTATTAAATTAGAATATTTAATAAATATTAGAGACACTTAGAAATAGAATATTGTTAGAAAAGATAGGACTCTAAAATAGTATCGTATCTTAGGCTCTAAATTAGGAATAAAGTTAGTAGATTGGTTAGAAGGTCATTTATTGTAAATGGACACTTGTTGTTTTATCAAGTGGTCCATAACTAAATTAAGTTAGGACATGTAGCTTATAAATAGGTTATTTTCCTAATTGCAAGAGTGTTGAAGTTTACGTGTGTAAACTCTTGCAATTCCTATGTAATTTCTTTTCCCATTATTAATAAAATTACGTGTTTAAGGACACTTCTGTATTATTGTGATATCGTAGCTTCACTAATACAGCTGAAAGGAGAAGGAGATTCTAGCTCTATAGGCCTATGGAAAAACTCCAGTAAATTGTTCATTAATAGAATTGGTGTGCAAATTTGTCCAATTTGCTTTTTTTTTAGGGAAAAGAAATTTAATTGTTATTTGATTCTTCATTTTAAAATCTGAACATCATTTTTTAAGATTCATTTTTTTTCGAAATCCTATGCTGCTCCAAACACTGTATATTTTTTTGAAATTCGTTTCCCTCCAATATTGTTGTCCATTCCCTTGACATCCTGAGCGGATTTGCGAACAACACTATTTTCCTTTTCCAACGAATTTAATTGGACTTGCAACACCTTGAAATTAGCTTCGACATAAGTTTTTCTCTCACTCAATTCTTCAATAGTTTGTGTCTTCTCTTGAAGACAATTTCACATACATTATTCTTCGCAGTCGGTGATTTCCAGTAGCTGTTGATTAATCCAGTCATTTGAATTACTCTCTGCGGATTGAATTGGAAGCTAGCGCAGTTTAAAGTGCTGCAAAAAAATTAATGCCGATTGCTGGATAAGAGAACGCGATTTCCGTATTGTTGGACAAGAGAATGACGATGGCATGCAACCTGAAGAAGAAATTGTGGGTCAATCAGAGGTTGAAAACAATGTTTATGGACAATTAGTGCTTGGAAAAGGAGTTTCTGCTAGTCTTGATGAACATTTAGCTAATGAGGCAGTGAACGTTGTTGCTGCTGAGAAACAAAGAGTAGCAAAGGAGGTGGCTTCGATGTTGAAATTGAGTGTAGAAGTTGATATTAAATCCAGTGAAATGTGTATAGCGGAAGGTAGAGGAAAAACGCTGAGATAGTGCTGAGAAATTGTTGGCAGCGTTGAAGAGAAAACTGGGTTGCGCTAAAGGCAGAGGAAGAATGCTGAGAAATTGTTGGGTAGCTTTGAGCTGAAGGCAGATGAGAAATGCTGGGATGCAGTGCTGAGGAGAAACACCAGCGTGGATAGTGTGGGCAACCTGAAAGTCTCTTTCCTCTTGCCTGGAAGATATCTGCAAAGTAGAATTAATCTACATCAAAATCAAAGTTAGCATAATAGCGTGGAGTTTAAATTGCAAAAGTATTTTTTCAGACTTAAAGTATTTAACTTCATATTTGAAAGTGTGAAATCCTTGGGAAAGTTAAATGTTTCTATTTGAAAAATTGGAAAAATAAAATGTTTCTACTTGAAAATTGGAAAATATGGGAAAATCAAATACTTTTTCTATAAAGTGAAAAAGTAAAAAGTTGGGAAATTAAAGTGATTTTTTTATAAATCACTTTTATAAAGTGATCTTAAACTTTGTAAGTTACATGGAGAGATAAGGGATATAATTTTATGTAATTTTTTTTATTATTGGAGTAATAAGGATTTTGTAATTTTTGGAGTAATAAGGAGATTCTATTTGTAATTTTTTATGTGGAGAGATAACAATGATATTGTAACTCAAAGTACTTTTTTACTTTGAGGGGGGGTAGATTTTTTTAAAAGGAAATTTCTAAGAGCATTGTCAAACAGTCAAATTTTGAAAGGATTTCATTGTAAATACTCAACGAGAAATTGACTAGAGCCAAGTGCAAAGTTCAGTAATTTTTCTCTTTTTTCAACGACTATACGAGGGTCAAGGCCAGGCCCCAATAGATCGTTTTTTGCGTGGCGTGTTTCGTGTGACGAGTTGCTCATTTTTGCTTGTGTTTGATTCTTTTGGTGCACTGCTTCAACACTACAATGTCGAAGTGAATTAATCTGTTCTCTGATTCTGATAAGCTAGAAGGGGCGAAATCTTATAAAACATGGAAACGTCTAATTGAAAGCACTCTCATATATAATGAATTGTGGCATGAAATATGTGATGACGACATTAAGCCCAATAAACCAATAGATGCAGCTTTACTTGCAAAATGGGAAATAAAAAATGCTAAGGCATTAGCTCTTATAAAGTCTTCAGTTAATAATGAAATGTACATTCATATTGAAAACGCCTCAGATGCATGGATTGCTTTGCGTACATTCAAAGATCTCTTTGATACACAACTTGAATCAAAGAAGTTTGATCTTCAATTAAAATTGCTTCAACAAAAATTAATTGAAGGTGGTGATGTTCTTGAATATATTTCACGGCTTAAAAACATCAAGCAAGAAATAATAAATGCTGGTTTTCAAGATGTCGATGAAATTTTCTTGACTGCAATTTTAATTGCTGGATTGCCATCATCTTAAACACATTTTTTGGAAACTTTGCAAGTCACTGGAAAGTTCGAGAAGATAAAGTTTGATGAATTGAGTGATATGTTAGCCCAACATGACAAAATTTTTGGGAAGAAGAAACAGATTGGGGAAGATGTCTTCTTCATAGAGGCCAACACAAGTAAATCCTCAATTGATAGTTCTAGAAACTGAGGAAGAGGACATTTCAATCAAAGTCAAGCAACCCACAATGTACAAGGTCGTGGTCGCAGTCAAAGCAGAGGAAACAATTTCAACAGAGGCTACAATTCAGGTAGGAGCAATTTCAAGGTAGAGGAAACAATCAAGGCAGAGGATATAATCAAGGAAGATGACAAAGTCCAGGTAGAGGACAAACTTAGAACAGAGGCCAAAGCAGAGGCAAAGGACAATATCAAGGCAGAGGCAGAGATTTTAGTCAAATTGTTTGCAGGAAATGTAATAAAGTTGGACATTATGTCGAAGATTGTAGAACTTCCATTGATAAAATTCCTAAGTTTCATCCAATCTTTGCACATTTTGCAAATGATGAAGATGCTCATGATGGTTCAGAAGATGTCTTCACCAACACAGAATCAACAACTTTTCAGGTTTCAACTTTTCTTCGAAGTGAATATGAAGATGCATGGATTATGGATACAAGAGCAACTCAACACATGACTTTTCGACATGATTTTTTTTGGAACTTCAAACAATGCCATCTCAATTCAATCTATCTTGCTAATAAAACAAAACATACTCCTTATGGCAAAGGTGTAGTTAAAGTTTTTCTACCTGGCATTGGAGAAAGAATGATTTCAAATGTATGGTATGTCCCAACATTTAAGCAAAATTTGCTATCTTTAGTCACAATTCGACAAGCAGGACATCTAGTGATTATGGAAGATGGTTTAGTTAAAATTAACTCAGTCAAATAGAACATGAAAACAATGATGACAGGTTATGAAGATGGAAAACTGTTAAGGATGAAAGGGACAGTTATTCCAAGAAATTATGACTTTGCAGGAGCAGCAAGTACAAACATTTCATTGATCAGATTGTGGCATGTAAGATATGGCCATCTCAACTTTGACAGTCTCTCTCAGTTACAAAAACAGGGAATGGTTAAGGGACTTACAACCTTCAAAAGGGAAAATGCAAAATGTGAAGCTTGCATTTATGGAAAACAACATCAAGAGACTTTTTCCACAAGTTCATGGAGAGCAAACAGGCGTTTGCAATTGGTTCACAGTGATATTTGTGGGCCCTGACAAACTTTGCTAGGAGGATGCATATATTTCTTACTCTTTGTTGATGATTTTAGTAGGATGACTTGGGTATATTTTTTGAAGCAAAAGTCAAAAGCATTTGAAAAATTCAAAAATTTTCGCCAACTTATTGAAAATGAAGTAAAGGAGAAGATTGGCACTCTTCGAACCGACAAGAGGAGAATTCACTTCAAATGAATTCAAAATGTATTGCATGGATAATGGCATAAAACGACATCTTACCAATGTCTACACTCCACAGCAAAATGGAGTAGTAGAAAGAATGAACCGTACCTTGTTAGGAATGGCGAGATCTATGTTAAATTTCAAAAAGTTAAGTCCTATATATTGGGCTGAAGCAATTCATACTGCTGTCTACTTAAGGAACAGATCTCCCACTGCTTCTTTAGACGGAATCACACCTTATGAAGCATGGTTTGGCTTCAAACCTCGGGTTAAACATCTCAGAGTTTTTGGATCAGTATGTTATGCCTTAGTTCCGAAGGAAAAATGAACTAAGCTTGACTCACGAAGCTTGAAGTGCACAATGATTGGGTATTCTGATGAGAAGAAAGGGTTTTGTAAGCAGGGATGTGATTTTTGATGAAATGAGAGTAAGAGTGCTGAAGAAGTTGAAAGTCTTCTTCAAAAGTTAGAAACAAAAGGTGATAAAAGAAAAGGAAATCTACAAAGTCAACCAAATTCACAAAATTGGTATGAACTTGAGTTTCCTTCATCTGAAAATGGTTCATCCAGTCCATCTTCTTCACCAGTGTCGTCTGGGTCTTCTGGCAATTCATCCAAATCTCCTAGCAGTAGCAGTTCTTCTTACAGTGACTCTCCGCCCCCAGAGTCTGCGGTTGATCAACGAACATCAGTTTACATCAACCCTCTTTACAATGATGGTGATTTTTCACAATCTCAAACCAGTGAACATCAATTACCAAAATGGGCAGTTCAACTTTTGAAAGACGTAAGGCTTAATGAACAGAATAAAACAGGAACAAGGGGATCACAAAGAAGTGAAGGAAATTTTTCCTTGATGGCAAATGATTTTACTGAACCTTCAACTTATCGAGAGGCAGTAAAACATACATAATGGAAACAGACTATGGTTGATGAATATCAAGCAGTTCTCGACAACAACACTTGGAAACTTGTTGATTGTCCTCAGAATGTTAAACCCATCGGATGCAAACGGTTTACCGAATTAAGTACAAGCAAAATGGCGATATCGACAAGTACAAAGAAAGACTTGTTGCTAAGGGTTTTGTGCAGCAGGAAGGGATTGACTATGAGGAAACGTTTGCTCCTACAGCTAAATGGAACACCATCCGACTCACACTTGCCTTAGCAGCTCAGCAAGGATGAAAAATTCATCAAATGGATGTAAAAAGTGCTTTCCTCAATGGAGATTTACAGGAAGAAGTGTATATGACACAACCACCAGGTTTTGAAATTGAAGGACAGGAACATAAAGTATGCAAACTGATAAAGGCTTTATATGGGTTAAAACAAGCTCCCCGATCTTGGTATGCCAAAATGGATGAATACATTCGAAAAGTTGGTTTTCAACGAAGTGAATCTGATGATACCTTGTATGTACACCAACAAGGTAAAAATCTGGTGATTCTAGTTATGCATGTAGATGATTTGATTATCACTGGCAATAATGATGATCACATTGCACAGGTGAAAAAGGAGTTACATGCAGGTTTTAAGATGACAAATTTGGGACTACTTCACTACTATCTTGGAGTTGAAGTATTCCAACGTCCACACCATATCTTCATTTCTCAGAGTAAGTATGCATCAAAAGTTCTTCAGTGATTTGGAATGTAGGATTGCAAGCCTGTTCTTATCCCCATGGAACAAAACTTGAAACTTTCAAAATTTGAAGGGGGGGAAATGGTGGATAGCACTACTTATCGATAGTTGATTGGCAGCCTGATTTATCTGACAACTACTCGACCAGATCTTTCTTATGCCATCAGTATTATTTCTCGCTTTATGCAGGAACCACGAGACAACCACTGGAATGCAACCAAAAGAGTTCTTCGTTATATCTAAGGAACAAAAGATTTTGGTCTTCTTTACAAAAAGACTAAAAACTTTGTACTTGGTGGATTTTCAGATGCCAACTTTGCTGGCAGTATTGATGATAGGGCATCAACCTCAGGTTATTTAATGAACATGGGGTCAGCTGCAGTGTCTTGGAGTTGCAAGAAGCAAGCTACAGTGGCCACTTCTTCAGCAGAAGCAGAGTACATATCAGCATGGGAAGTAGCATGTGAGATTGTTTGGTTGCGTAGAGTTTTACAGGACTTGGGAATTCCTCTAGCAGAAGCTACATAGTTATTCATCGACAACCAGTCAGCAATAAAGCTTGCCAAGAATCCAGTTTTTCATTCAAAGACAAAGCATGTGGACACCAAGTATCATCATATCAGATCACTCATTGCAAAGGATGTCATCAAGCCGATTTATTATCCTTCAGAAGTTCAGAACTCCGATATCTTCACCAAACCTCTTAGCAGAATAAAATTTACTAAGTTCAGGGATGAACTTGGTATATGTTGTAACGTATCTTTGGATCATAGGGGGGAATGTTAGATGATCCAAATATCATAATTTAAAGTTAGGATAAAATATTATTTTAATTAGAATACTTAATAAATATTAGAGACACTTAGAAATAGAATATTGTTAGAAAAGATAGGACTCTAGAATAGTGTCGTATCTTAGGCTCTAAATTAGGAATAAAGTTAGTAGATTGGTTAGAAGGTCATTTATTGTAAATGGACACTTGTTGTTTTATCAAGTGGTCCATAACTAAATTAAGTTAGGACATGTAGCTTATAAATAGGTTATTTTCCTAATTGCAAGAGTGTTGAAGTTTATGTGTGTAAACTCTTGCAATTCCTATGTAATTTCTTTTTCCATTATTAATAAAATTACGTGTTTGAGGACACTTCTGTATTATGGAAGAAGTTGGGTACTAACCTTAATTTCAACTCAGCCTATCACTCACAAACTGATGGACAAACAAAAGTTGTGAATAGGAGCTTGGGAAACATCTTAAGAAGCTTGGTAAGTGAAACTCCCAAACAATGGGATCAGGTTCTTGCTTAGGCTGAATTTGTATACAATGATACACCCAACATAAGTACATGTATGAGTCCCTTCTAGATCTTGTATGGAATGCATCCAAGAGGAGTATATGAATTGACGAATTTGGAAAAACAAGATATAAGAAGTGCAGAAGGTGAAGAATTTGCAGTGAGCATGCAATAATTGCAAGAAATAGTTAAGCAACAGCTATGGGAAAGCAACAACAAATACAAACAAAGGTTCGATTCAAAGAGAAGGTAGTAGAACTTTGAGATTGGTGATTTAGTGATGGTACATTTAAGGAAAGAAAGATTTCCTAAAGGAACTTACAACAAGCTAAAACTCTAGAAGATCAGACCTTGTAAAAATTTAAGGAAATTTTCCTCAAATGCTTATGAAGGGGAGCTTCCCAACAATGTTGGTATTTCCCCAATTTTTAATGTTTTTGATTTGTATTCCTTTTAGGGAACAGGAAAAGTTTTAGATGATGAGTCTTCCAGTGAAGTAGATCAGATTGTTGAATAGGAACAACAACTGCCCAAAGCAACTCCAAAGGAAATTGAAGGGCTATTAGATCAAAAAGTGGTGAAGAAAACTAGAGGAAAAGAGTACTTTCAGTATTTAGTGAAGTGGAGAAATCAACCATTGGAGGATGCTACTTGGATGACTGTTGCAGAGATGTCCAAGCATTGCACAAATGTTCAAGAGATCAAGGACAATTTCTTTCTCCGAGAGTCTGATGCATGAGCATCTTACTCTTGAAATTGGAAAAAAACAAATGAAATGTGGAAGGAATTAGATTCCTTTATTTTATTAGTAAATTAGTTTTGTTTTAGTTTAAAGATCAACAAGTTTGGATAGGAATGATGTTAGAAAAAATAAGTAATCCTATCTGCTTTTGTGGATATAGTTGGAAGTAGCTTTTTTATTAAGTTTAGAAAATAGACTAGATTTGTAGGAGGAAAAATCTGAAGAAAGCTAATAAGACTTTTTGGAGAAAAATGATTCCTTTTTGGAAAATTCCAACTCATCCAAATTTTAGTAATTTTAGTAATGCTAGAAGAGGAATTAGATATATGGTTATCTATGAATGTATGTACTCAATTTTTTCAATTCCAAAGAAAATAAAAATATTGATGGAAATACTGAGAGGGGGGTGAATCAGTATTTCTTTTCAATTGTTAATTTTAACAGTTAGATCACTTATGTTTAGAACACAAAATGAACAATGATGGAATAGATAATTTTATTAATTTCTTTTTTACAATAAGTAAAGTACAATAACGATATAGGGCCCCAACCCTAGATGAAGACTCCAATCTTCCAGGCTCCAGCCTGTATTGTGCCAAGCACCGACTTGGTCTTTCCAAGGCTCCAACCTTGTCAGTTTGAGGCACCAACCTTATCTCTGGTACAGGCTCCGACCTGGTTTCTTGAGGACTCCAATCCTCTAGGGCTCCAACCCTATCTTCCAAGGCACCGACCTTGTCTCTATGAGGTTCCAACCTCTTGGGCTTCAACCCTCAACTTCACTTCGTCAAAATATGTTTGGTTATTCTTCACGGCTTCCAAAGTCTTCTTCAATGAGCCATCTCAATCTCTTAGCCAATACTGCCCTCAAATGATCTCCAATATGCTTAGCTCATCAATGACAACTTGGTCTTCTCATGAAGGTGTCACCACAACTCTTCATGGTACCCAAACACAATATTCAAGGTTACCTCATGAGGGATTAATCATGGGTGTTCAAGAATGTCTCTGATAGGCTTCAATGGGTCTGCACACAATGTCCTTTAACAAGTTGATCGAAGACAGCTCTAGGTCTGCTCCAACAGTGTTGTTCAATAATCCTTCTCAAAGGCTGCACTGAAAAGGTTCAATTAATATTCCTCAAGGTATGCTCAAACCTTATGTTCTTCAAGTCTTCAACAGGGTTCTTTAGGGTCTCCAACAGTGTTGTTCAATAATCCTTGACAAAGTCTGCAAGCACTTCAAAGGCCCAATTCTATTCCCAAGAGGAGATTACACCAAAACTGATTTATCCAAGCCCAATAAATCTGAGGTCTGCTATCCAAGCCCAACAAATCCAAGTTCTGTTATCTGAGCTACATGAATCTTAGATCCGAGCTACTCCAATGGTACTCTTGCTACAGGTGTATCGAGCTGCACTGGATATTTAGAAGACTGTCAACAGGAGACTGTTCTTCAAAGAATATAAGTCTGATGCAAGGATGAATATAGGTCACAGTCCTTACTGTACATTATCTGGGCCTCTAAAGCCCAATTCTGTCCACACAAAACTTACCGGAACAATCCTCTTTCCACAGGTGACTAGATCCAAGTTTCTTCAAAAGATTAGCCTAAGGTCTGTCTACTGTTGAGCTCCCATAGATGACTGCTCACACCTGCAATTCAGTGCTGCTACAGGATTGAGCTGTAGTGAGGTCACAAACTACTAGATTTGCTTCAAGGCTGCTCCAACATCTACTACAAGAATCTATTCAAACTGTCATCATCAAACTTTACTGTCCAAAGCTCCAAGTGCTCTGTTGTTCAAGAGCATCAATTGATGCTTTTGCACTTACTTTTGTCAACAATACATCAATATTCAAGCCACTGCAATCTGAGTTGAAGTCTGTTGACAGCTCACTAATCCTCCACAGGATGCTTTAGCATATATAATCCGAGTGAGAGTTCTACACACAGATCTGAAGTTTTAAGTCCAAGCACCCAAATGGCTGTCCGAGCTCTTGTAGCTAATTTGAATCTGGAAACCCAAACAAGTTTGAGATGCTGACCTTAATTCCGAAGTCTGAGATTTATATCACGAGTTTCTGTGGGAGTTTATATCACTGTTTTGATCCAAGCATATGTCTTTATCAGAGGTCCAAGAAGTATGGCAGCTCCTGAAGTTTTTGCAGCTCTCTGTACAGGTCTGAAGTCTTTTGCACGAGATTTACAGAAGACTGTCCCTCCTCAACAGAACTGTCACAAAGTTATTACAGCCCCCTAACACATGTCCGAGTTCTCAGTCCTTTGATCCAGTCATAATCCTTTAGTCCGAGCCTTTGTTCCTGTCATACTTTTACTGTCCGAGTTGCTGTGTGAACTTAGTCTGAGCTGTCTAGAATCTGATCACTGTAATCAAGCACAATCACTGTAATCGTCAAGAATCCGAGCCAAAATATCACTGAGAAACCCTTATAAAAAATGCCCTTGTCTCTTCCTTATTTTGTTCACGAGATGTGAACAGTTTTTTCTCTTTTCTGTGTTGTTGACCGAGTTACAGGGTGAGAAAATGAATCTCGGACTGTATATAAATAGGCTTCTTTGTAATGACAACCGAAAAGCCACGTCCCTGTTTGGAGGCCAACATGAGTAGGCTAGCACAGGTCGGCTCAAGGACAGATTTATTTCCTTAACTTGAAAAATTCATATCTCCCCAAACCACTTGGAGTTTCGGGCCAAGTAATAACTCATTGGAAAGGCAAAATTATGCTCTAAAACATGGCATAGGTATCAAATTGAGTGGCTGCCTCTAAAATAGTAAAAACATTTTTTAATGTGACTGGTCATGAATTAGTGCAGAATTTGAGGCAGGGCAGATAGGCTTCTCTTGTTAGGCTTCTTCATGGTTTTGGCTTCTTCATTGTTTAACACCTTCATCATAGGATCATGGTAGGACATCAGCAATGCGTGTATTACATAGTGGCTCAGTGATACATTATAGGCGGTATCATTAGGAAGGTCTCTTAAAATCATCAATCACGTCATCACTTAGTCTTCCAATCTTCATCAAACACCTTCATTAAGTGTGGTCATATAAGAGTATAACATCATCACAAGTATGGCTTCATTAAGTATAGTTCTTCACATCATGGGCTTGTACTTAGGGACTAGATCACCAATCATACACTTGGAAACTTCTTAGGGCAAGACATCATCATTTGGAACCAGGCATCTCAAGAATATTGACATCTCAGTCAAAGCCATATTGACATCAATTACAACCTTGATTAACAAATATATGTGAGAAATTTGTTGGAGATTCTGTGAATTGAAAATGTGATTTGAAAGTGAGAATGATTTAATGCTGCTTGCACACTCCAGCCATTAATCTTGTTGCAGGTCAGGCAGGATATGGTATCACTCCAACTTGCACAATAAAATATCCGACTCCTTCAAGGCTCCAACCTTGAACAAACCCAAGCACCAACTTGGTCAAATTGAGGACTCCAATCCTCCTAGGCCCCAACCTTTTCCAAATAGTCATCAAAGAATTCTGCAATATGTCTCCAAAATAAGTTTCAAATATACATCAAAAGAGGTCTACAAGACCTGCTCCAAGGATGCTTCAAATCTGCTACAACAAGGTTTCCAAAGGCTACTCCAGCAAAGGCTTTAGGCCTTCTTCAACAAGGCTTCTATGGCTGTTCCAACAAAGCGTCAACAACGTTCCTCAAAAACATGTCTTCAAGTGTTGGTCTTCAAATTAAGCTGCTCTAAAATTGACTGCCCTCAAACCAACTCAACTTTGCGGCGCTCCAAAAGGCTGCTTTAGGCCTGCTCCAAATTAGCCCTTTTCAAGTTCCAAACCGATCTAGAAAACCATAGGTCCAAAACTGAGGCTTTACGCTGAATTTTAGAGATCTGAAATTTCACAGAGATGCCCTAGTCTAGGGCCAAAAATCTGCACCACAGGCTGAGGTATAAAGGTCTGATTTTTCTGCTCCACAGTTCCGTGTTCTGTGCTCAAAATGAAGGCCAAGAAGTCTGCTCCAGAAGGGTCGAAGGTTCTGCTTTGAAGGCTGAGTACAGGGGTCCAAAAACTTCAATGGCTGAGGTCTGTTCTAGGCCTAAAACTTCATAGGAGGGCCGAGTTCAGATCAGAAGAAACAGGTCCGAGTTCTTCTTCACAAGAGGCAATGAAGCAGGTTGAAATCCAGCAAAAGAAGGTTCTGAAAACTGAACAAAAAACCACCTATAAATTCTGATCCAAAACAGAGATAATCAATCACAAATCCTTGCTTTGTATTGCCTCTAAGTTCATGAGCTATGAACTTTATCTTGCTAATTCAAGTCCAATCTCCTTGTCTTGTCTTCCTTGGCCGAGATGGATGAGCAAATGGAGGAGTTGTGTTTTCTATTTATACTTATTTGACCATGTATTGAACTGACATATCTTTTGGTGAGGGGCTGACTTATGTTTATGTAGGTCGACTTGAAGAGTGGCACAAAAATTGATTTCTTTACTTAAAAAAATCATTTCTTCTCATCGGAGAGGAGTGAGAAGGCATGCTATAGTTCATTGGAAAGGGCATAATGTGCTATTTGAATCTATGTCATCCTTATCTTCATCAAGCTAAGTCACCTGATATGGGGATACGGGGATACGGGGACACGGGGATACGAAGTATCGGACACGGGTACGGTGACCCCGGAACAGGATACTTCTGGGATACGTTACGTTATATATTATTTTATTAAAAATATATATATATTTTTTTAAAAATATATATATATATATATTAATATATTTAAAATTAGATATTTTTTGCACAAATTCATACAAAATTCATTGATTCAAACATAGATATTAGATATTCATGAGTCATACATCATCATTGATACTATAATACAAATTACAATGAATCATGATACATTGATACACCATACATGATACAAACGTCAAATTTACTCAGAAAGACAAGATTGAAGATAGTAAGATACTGTAGTTTTTTCATTAAGTCATAAGAATCAAAATGTGTTACATAACAAGTTAACAACACTGCCAATGGCAAATAGAAATAGAAAATACAAAATCAACTACAGTCTACAAGACTACAAGCCTGAAGCCTCAATGATTCAGAGTCATCAATCCTCATAATCAGCATCACTGTCGAAATCCTGATCATCATGCTCACCACTGCTCTCCTCTGCCTCTGATGCATCCTCCTCCTCTATCATCTCTGCATCTGTTGGTGTGGAGGATGACCCCTCTAATCCATCATCAAATCTGACAGGCTCTAGCACTGGCGCATTGAGATCCAAGTTGGCCAATGCCAACTCAACACTATTGTCCAGACCCATATCATCAGGAAAGACATCCCACATCTTTGTCTTTCCCTTCAACCACTCCTCCCTCTGCCTGTAGATGAGACGAAGGTTGGTGTGCACATACACCATTTTCTCTGCCCTGGACTGCTCAAGCCTGCTCTTCTTCACACTATACAAATTCCCATATGTGCTCCAATTCCTCTCGCAACAAGAGGATGAAGTCACATGAGAGAGGAGCCTCATGGCTAACTGCTGTAGAGGAGGGCTTACTGCCCCATGAGTTGCCCCACCAAGAATGGGGCTTCTTAGCCCCCCTGTCTCGAATCAAATCATAGCCTTCAAATCGCCCCCTGGCAGTGGAAAAATCTGCAAAGGCATCCTCCACCTCATCAAGGGATGCCCTATCCTGAAAAATCCTCCTCAATGCATCTTTCCTCCCCTGTGAGATTTCAGCATCCATGTGAGGAGGGAATCTGCGGGAAGGTCCACCATTCAGCCACTCATGGCTGTAGTATTTTGGGTTCAAGGAGTGAGCCAAACAATGTAAAGGTGTGCAATTATTGTCCCATCTGCTGACAAGAATATCCTGTATGACGGTGAAGAAGGCCTCGGGTGATGTCTCATACTTTGGGCACTCACTCTGTAAAATAATGGTCCTCACAGACTCAATCATGGAATCCCATCCCTCATAAACCTCTCCTAGGATGGGTTGGTCTGTATCTGCAAATCTGAGCAAGGAAATGATAGGCTCCATGATCTGAATAATTAGATCTACCTTCTCCCACCATATATCATCCAACACTATGTCCTTCACCTTCTTTGAGGCTACTTGATCCATCTTTCTCCAAAAAGACCAAAACTCTGAAATAACCATAGACCCAAGAGCGGTCTTGACCTCCCTCAACCTCTTCAACATGATGAATGAAGAGGCAAACCGTGTATCTGCAATCTTCAACAATGATAGATTTTTGTACTCCTTGTAGATAGTGAGGGCATTTGTATGGTTTGTTACAAAGTTGCGGATATGTCGTGCATCCTCAATAGTGGCTCCAATCCAAAGCACATCAAAAGCAATAGATTTCAGTGCCAAGTTCAATGAATGGACAATGCAAGGTGTCCAAAATACTTGTGGATATTTTGCTTCCACAATCATGCCAGCAACCTTGCAAACAGGTGCATTATCTGTAATGATTTGCACACAACAATCCACACCTACACTTTCAATAACTTTGAGAAATAACTCACCCATATATTGTACATCCTTGTACTCTCCAAGTGCATCCACTGCTTTCAAGAAAACTGCACCATTCGTGGATGACACCATGAAGTTAATGAGTGGGTGGCGTGCTGGATCTGTCCATCCATTAGAAACAATGCTAACCCCAGATGTTGGCCATGCTGATTTAATAGGCTCAAGCATTTTGTCCACCTTTTTCTTTGCCTTTGTCAACAATGTGGTTCTGAGCTTCTCTGACCCAGGAGGCACATACCCTGATGGAGCCCCATGACAAAGAGCTCGACACATCTCAATAAATAGAGGTGACAGTGCAACATTAAAGGATATGAAGTTCTGATAGAAAAAAAATGCAATGGTGAGGTCAAGCTCTTCCCTTTTCTCTTTTTGGAAAATCTTGTCCATTGGACCAACTGCAGTTGCCTTTCTCTTTGCTAATTCTCCCCTGCTAGAAGTCTCAAAAGGGAACTTGCTGCTGCTTTTCCTCAAGAATGGAAGGGGGTCATCGATCTTGGATTTTTTTGATTTTGCTGCCACATTTGCCTCACCAATACTCGCCTCCTTCTGCAATTTCTTCTTATCTGGCAATTCAATTGCTGTACAACATTTAACGCCACAACCTGGAATACCCAACAAATGAGCTTTCACACGGAAATATGTGCCACTGAAATGGCCATTGCAAAAATTGCATTTCCAGCCACAATTTCCTCCTCCCTTTTTTGCTGCCCCTTCCTCTCTTGTTGCATATTTCCACAATGGGTATTTGGGGTCAACAATTTGTTTTCCCTGCACATTTGAAGCTACTATTGCAGCCCCACTTCCAATGGATGGAATACTTGCAAACTGTGATGAAAGAGAGACAGGAGGGGCATCTCCAATGGAGACATTCTTCCCCTTTCTTTGCCCCTGTCTTGCTGCCTTTGATTGAGCCATAAATACTGTAAAAAATAAACAAAAACAACTAAATATATAAAACATATGCACATGCAAACACTAGCAACAAACTAAATGCAAAATATAGAGGGACAATGCACTTACCGGATGCCCGAATCTCTTCAAAAGAACACACTTGCTCCTTGCTCTTGCTCCTTGCTCACACTAGTTCTCACTTCACAAATGAAACACAAATGAAATAGGTGAGAAAATAAGAGAGAAAAGCCACACGTTATACAAAAAAATCGCGTGATTTGGTTGCCGCGGGCCCGGCCGTACCCGGCAGGAGTGGCCACGGCGTGTCCCGACGGAGTACGGTTGGGACACGGCGTGTCCCTGAGAAAATAAGAGAGAAAAGCCACACTTTATACAAAAAAATCGCGTGATTTGGTTGCCGCGGGCCCGGCCGTACCCGGCAGGAGTGGCCACGGCGTGTCCCGACGGAGTACGGTTGGGACACGGCGTGTCCCTTTTCGGACACGCCATGTCCCGACCGTACTCCGTCCGAACACGCCGTGTCCTTCGAATTGGGGCCGAATCCGACACCTAGAGGTGTCCGACACGGGGATACGGGGGTACGAGGGCATTTTAGGAGTATCCGGTTACTTAGTCATCAAGTCATCTTTTGACATCAATAACACAAGTGACACTTCTCTATGATAATCCCAATGAGCCATGCACACTAGCAGTCAAGGAATGCATTGAAGCTGCCAAGGTGGAATGCATTGAGCTTGATCTTCAATGTGGTTTCCATGTGTGAGAGTGGAGTGGAGACAAAACTCCTCTAATTTCTCAATCAAATATTCCTCAATATATTCTCCAACATGCATTTATCTCCATGAAATTCAATTTTCCAAGTCACCAAATCGAACTCCACTAATGTAGCAAGAAATTCGATTTTCCCATGTACCCAATCTCTTGATGATGTCATGTGCCAAATCACCCTTTGACCCTTCTTTCACTTGTTCTTTAAATTGAGATCATTTCCAAGTCATTTTGTCACATGGATTTTTTTATTTTTCTCCATTTAATTTATTTATGAGCTAATTTATTGCCACATTTTCCACAAAACTTAGGAAAGTGGGTTTTGAGGGTATAGAACTTATTTTTTACCCCTAAAAGTATGTCTTAGTAGAAATTTGTTGAGGAGAGGTGTAATTTTGAGCACACACACCCCATACAATTTCTCTAGACTATACTTATTACAATTTACATACAGATTTTATTAAAAATCATGTCCTGCGGGAAATTTAAAAAAAAAAAAAAAAAAAAAAACTGACCCTTAGACCTATTCAAATTCCGTGAAATTTTACGAATGATCTAGTATGGTAATATACAATGACTCTAGACACTAGGACTCACCCAAGGCCTTGCCATCATACCACACTCTGGCTTTGGGGTTATTGCTTGGAGGAAAAAACTCAATTAATTATTAAGTACTAAAAAGTACCAATAATTAACCAAGTAAAAAAAACCTCTAAGAGTAAACTCACTTGATGACAATGTCCTAAGTTACCTAGTCCTATTACATGATTCAATTCATTACACTAGCATCACTTTACAACATCTCTATAGGACTTGTGGAATCTGAGTACAATATAGAAGAAGAAGATAGAGTTAAAAAACTCTGATGATATATGAACTCTGATGGTACATGAAGCCTCTAACATATCCCCAGGTATGGAATATTCAAGTAATCTTCAATGGTCAATAGGTCTCTTTGTTGAGTTAGCATGCCGCAAGTTGATTTGACCTCAAACAATGGCGGAATAGCGGAGGGGGAGAGGGGGTCCGCTATTTACAAGCGGATGCCACGTACCCCACGAGTTGTTTCAGAAAAACCATGAATCACAGATGCCCCCCCGAATGATCAAATTGCTTTATTCAATATTAAATCAACAAACTTTATAATAGCACTAGATTTCAAAATTATTTATAATAGCATTTTAAATGAAAAAAACGCTATAATATCAAAACATTACATAAGCGCAAAAAATTAAAAACTTACAATATTTTAAATTTTTTTGCCAAGAAGATGTTACAACATAAGGGAAAATAACGAGGTTTTAGTTTGTGTTAATCTTTTTACTGGCTACATTTTATTGAATTTGTTTCTCAGCCTTGCCTATATTACAAGTTTGGTTAAAACATTTTCGTAAACTCTTGTAGTCGTTAACCTCACGTCTTTAAAATGTGTGCAGGAAGTGAGATATCATTCTTTATAAATGGGATATGTCAAGGTGTTGCTTTCAAGGATATAAATGGTGGCAGATATTACCCTGCAGCTTCCTTTTACACTCTTCCAAATCAACCTAATTGTACAGTGCGGTTTAACTTTGGACCAGAATTTGATTGCTTTCCTGAGGACTTTGGCAATCGACCCCTGCCTAAGGCCATGTGTGAGGCATCTTATTGTGGAATTGATAAACAAGCTGTCCACCGTGGAGAACTTCTAGTTGAAAGTGGTCAATCTTCAAAAAAGAAAGCCTGAATTTTTTGGTATATTTTTTCATTTTAGAACTTAGATAGTATATGTTTGCTGTTGGTATTGCTTACCTTTGCATAAAATCATGATCTATGGGGTGCAGTGATGACAATTGTTTTATAACATTCTAGGTTTCTTAATAATTAGTAGGAAAAAACTTTCTGTTATGTTGAATGAAACCTTGCAAATTTCTCTCATGTGAAAGTGGACAATCATGCAACTGATGTCCTTGCAATGGGTTGCATTGTGAACGTTCCCAAGTATTTTATGTTGGAATTTTCACCAGGATATTGAAAAAAGTAAAAATGCAGATTAGACATCTGACTCATGTTTTGGAAATGTGTTTGGTGCATTTGTCTAACTATAACCATTTAATCAAAGTGAATGGAGGGAAGAATATTTTTAGGTCAGAAATATGGATTAATCGTAAGAAAGTTTATTTTTTTTAGGGCAAAGGACATTTTGAACATGGCTTTTGTCAATTTCACTGTTCCATGCACTGAATTGATGATTACAATTATAGTTTTTCATGCGCATCATGTTCCTACATGTGCTTGACCATGATTTTTTCTCTCATCCTGACAAAGTCTAGTATCTAGAATCTAAAATTGCTGTGCAGATCTTGAATCTGTTTTGTTCGATTAATTGCACTTTACATGCAGAGTGTATCAGACAGCAGATGATTAGGGACTCAACCATGATTTGGAGCTCATTCTTATCTATGCTTGTAAGACAATAAAAGTACTATCTTACAGTTGTTGCTGTGCAGAGTGTTGTTGCATTATTATTCGTATTTAGGACTTCCACTAGAGGATGTTTGTATCAGAATCCCTGATTAAACTCTGCTCCATGCAAGTTGAGAGCATTTCTATTTTTAGACAACGATGCCATAGTGGATAACTTATAAGATAACCTGCTTAAATACGGATTGATGCGTGAGAACTGATGTAATTATAAAGTTATTCTTTTCTACAGCCATATTATTTGTTGAACATTGTGTTTAACATTTGAAGTGTCTAGGCTGTAGACTCTATTTTGGATACATTAAAAAATGAGTGTTATGTTGTATTGGAAGGTTTCAATTTTCATAACTCGAAGTCGTTCATGTATAAAACTTTCTGGAATGCGCTAGATCTTAGTTTGCTTTCAATCTTTCTAGAAATTGAAATTGTTATGTTAATCCAATTACCACCATCTGCCCACCAAAATCCAGTGTGCCAAAATCTAGTGTGATTTGTAACTGTTTCTTTGCAGATAAGGGTCAATGGCTTTTGCATGGCACTCTTCCATGAATAGTACTGTTTTTTAAATGTATGATAGAAGTGTGTAGAGATCCATGGTTTGCATGGAAAAAGGAAATTTGAATCTGGTCCAATTTTAGAGAACAGCCACCATTCTTTCTCATGAATTCTTCCCTTGGTTGTTCAAGGAACAGGGAGAGTTGTTTCTTTTACATTATCCAAAGCAGATAGTTTTTTATCATGTTCTTCAATGAGATTTATTGTTTCTATTATGTTCTTCAATCAGAATTTTTTGTTGTGCTTTAGACTAAGAGAACCCAAATGATTCTTTCTGATATGGAATTTTCTTAACTTAAGGCTAGGAGCTTTCTTGTGTTTATTGAACAAATTTCTTGTTTTGGGGGAAATGGAGACTTTAGAAATCTCAACAGTTGAGTTTATGGTACATTGATAGAGATGCTGTGATAAGTAGCAACTAATGTTGCATAGGAACCCATATCTACCCCTTAGAATGCATACCTTACATCTACCATCCCTGAGGACTTGGGCACTGTGAGCGGAAGTGCTTGTTTGGAAGGGCATGTACCTAAGTTTGTGGGTGGCTTCACTATATCCCCTAGATGCTACTGCAGAAAACAGAGAGGTATGGAGATAACCCTCGAAGTTGTTAAGTACATTTGGATGCCCTCTAATCCAAATTGGCATCCATGTGGCATCACTTCTGGAGGAAAAATATCCATGCATTGATTCAAAATTTTAGACCATGAAGCTATTATCTACACAACACGTGCCAAAATACTATGTGGTATGTTTTTATGATGGTAGATGATTACAACAACAATGTTGACCAATGTTTTTAGAGAAGGAATCGGAAAAACCAGATGATTGGACTGGGTTTGGGAGGTTTCTGGTCAGAACTGGCAATCCAAATTGGTTTGCATTGGTTTGGTCCTGAACCAATTAGAACCAACCAGTTCAAGAAAAAACTAACCAATTTGATTGGTTTTGCAAATGCATCTGAATCCCCCGAAAAACCAAAAAAATGAAAAATATGAAAACCCTATGACTACCTTGTTACCGTTCAAACTAGCAGGGGTCCTAATAGGGGATCCTTGAAGGGCTACCACAAGGTCAAGGGCAACAATGGAGCAATAGGCCACTGCCACCTCGGCTAAGGCGCCCTACCCTTTAAGAACTTTCATCGATGGGAAGAGACTCATTATAATAAGGATCGTTATAAGAAGATACTTAGCTCCTAAAACCCTTGTAAGAAACTTGGCTTCCAAGTGGTCTTTGTGAAATTGGCTTCAATAAGTTGTGAGACCACACGGGACCAAGCGAACCCGAGGTTAGGTCAAGGGAATGGGGTTGAGAAACCATTGTTGTGTTTGACCTAATAAGGGAGGAGAAGGGGATCAAGGAAGGAATTTTAAATGAAAGGTAATGCAATGATCTCAGTGAGGTTTCCAACCAAGGGAAACCTAGGGCAAGAAATGGTCCCCGATCTAGGGCTTGCATTATCTTGAGATCCCACCGTCGGATTTTCTTGAAATTTGGAGGGCCTCTAAAGAAAACTCCAACGCAGTTTTAAACCAAAAATTGAAGTATTTGGATGGCTAGATTGTGAGATAAGTGGTGCCCTAGGTGACCTATGTAGGCTAGGCCCAGAAAAGAGGTGAATGTGAAAAAAATAATCTTTGAGGTGATCACCTATGGAGGACTAGTGTCTAGTCCTTTGGGGAGATTGGAGTCAAGCAAATTATGACTATGGATATTGGATTTTCTATGTCAAGGAGGCCTCAAAGACAACTTCACATAACGTTAAGGCAACAACAAAAGCAACTTCAAAGACTTTATACTTCGTTTTGCAAATAGATGGCTTATCAAGATGAATTTAAACGTTGAAACATATCTAGGAACATTCTTTCATAATACATGGCCCATACATGAAGCACAACTATCTAGAAACCTAATCTCCACAACTTCGCATAAATGGATGCAAAAAATTAGCCCTAGTATAGTGAAATCCCAGCGATAATGTATGTGACAAAAATAGAAAGATAAAATAACATTAAATTGTACTTACATTTATTAAGAGTATATCCAACCAACAAAACTTTGCCAATCAAGAAGCTCCAAGGCAAGAGAAAATAATCCAAACATCAAAATTCATTCCATGCTCCAAAAATTTGTCCTCCAAAAAGGATAATGAAGTTATCTAAAGAGATACAAGTCCAATCCAAGTGATGATGCTAAAATGAATTCACATCACTTGTATTTATACACTTCTAATGAGTTCGATTTAGCCAATTAAGCCTACATTAGCCCCTAGAATAAAATAATGTGAAAATAACTAGTTTTTGGTGACAAGCCCACCAAACTAGCTCATAAACAAAAGAATAAGACCCTCAAGAGGTCGAATGATCAATAGTACATGTCGTTGGGCCTTATAAGAGGCCTGATGAAGTCCATAGGTGCCATGATGTGAAATATGACTCCCAAAAATAATGGACAAGGAGCTGGCCCCTTGTTCTCCAAGTAGTAAACTTGTGGTGCTCTCACTGGGTGTGGGGGCACACAAGTGTCCTCATAGGTCTCCAAACAGATCGAAGATGCCTGTAGATCATCTGCAAGGGCTTGAATGATGGTGTAAGTGATGTCACATCATCATACAGGTCATGGGTCAGCTGCCAAGTGCACGGTGTAACTGTGGGGCCGATTGGGCATGGTGAACCAGGTGCATCTTCATCGCCCAATAGGTGAATCTAGAGTAATCTCTGAGCGTCTATGGGGATCCATGCAATGTTGTCTAATGTTGTGGAAGCCCATGGCTCTCTACACACACCCTACATGTGCCAATGTAGCCCTTTGGAGGGTTAGGACCCCGTATAGGGAGACCAAACCAAAAACAGAGACCAACCGCAATCCTGCATAAGAACCAATGCGTCCCCTTGCCTTCCAATACAATTAGTCATTTAAAGAAATCGAGTTAAAGAGCTTACAAACCATGGACAACAGGTGGGCACTTCATAATGGAATGCCCTTCCATAATGGCCTTTGGCAATTTCTAATGTCTCCAATCTCCACGAGAGGTTAACCAATGACCCTATTAGGTGGTTTCTACCTTTAAAGGGGATAATATTTCCAAGTTACATCCTTCAAATGGTGGTGGCATGTGATAAAGTGATGAATGGAATAGGGGATGAAAATGGGCAATTTTGGGTCACATGTCATGGCACAAGGGTAGCTAATAAAAGGAAGCCCACATTTGGGTATATAATGTATAGGAGGGAGCAATCGTGGTACATGTTTTACCCCGACCTTGATTTTTCCACCCTTCTTTATATGCCTTTTGCCTTTTATGATTTTTCTTTTATTAACTGCTTAGGGCCCAAAGGATAAGAGCATGATGTGTAAGGTATAATAGTGGATACCCCTTTTAAGGTAGGGCAGTTCATCGCCCACCAAGGTTTGGGACAATCATGGGTTTTAGAATGATAAAGGAGTCTCATTTAGGGCCTATAGGAACCAGGGTGATGACCATGGGTATGGGGTAGAGTTCATGCATTTGGCTTTTTCCCACATGCTAAATGTGTTTGTCCTAGCCATATTTTTCATTTTGTGGTACATTTTCCTGTTGAATGTGGACAATTATGCTTTTACTTTTCTTTTCAGTTGCATCAACCTCTGGGGCGTTGTTTCAAGCCCGACCCAAGGTGTGGGCAAGGGGAAGGGAAGGCCAACCCTATGTAGACCTAGTGGGGAAATGTGGACCTATATGGGAAGAATGATGAATGGGGCTATAATGAATGGAAGGGAAGTAATGTACGTGGATGAGGGAGATGGAGGGGGACCACACAACCAAAATCGGGGTTTCCCATGTAGTACCACCCTAAAACCCAAAGGTCCATAAAGGAGATCCCACATGACTAATATCCAACGCTGATATCCAAAATAGGTCTAGGGGACAAAAGCACAGACCTAGCTCACTCTTTCTGCCGAACCCCCCCATTATTCCATGCCTAGAAGTGTCCATGATAAGTAATCTACAATACTCAATTATCAAATGACAAGGCATACCTTTAGGTTTGGGAGACCCACCTTCAAGCATATGATCATGACAGATGGGTGAGGGACCACATTGCTGGCTCAGGTGGCAAAGAAATGGCTCAACGAGCTAGTTGGTTGCTGCAAGGAGCTGCTTGATGCCGACTGAGGGCCATCTTGGAGAAAATTTTCTCCTTGGGATATCACACACAAAATATTGGGTAACATACCCTAAATGCTAAAACATGTCAATTGTCTATTAAATTAGGCCTTTCTCTATTAATGATGGACTTATCCTAGATTACTTGCAATGATTTCCACCACAATAGGAATTGGTATTGATTTTGTACCTTCAAGGTCATGGATTTATGATCTTGAGTCTAAACATGCAAAGGATGTATGAGATTATAATTATTTTGTTGTATGCTTATATTGTAGAATTATAGTATGCTTGTTTTTGGACTATAGAGGCCCTTTACAACGTCTGTGTTTATCTACTTTGGTTTCGATATGGATTGCACTTGATGCTATTTTGTTATATTTATCTTTACATGCTTAGACATAAATTTTTTTGTAGATTTTGTGTCTAATGGTTTGGATTTGCATCAATTTTTCTTTTTCCCAAGGAAAACAATAAGCAATTCAGTTCCTGTTTAGGGCTTGTATGATTCAATCACTGGTTTGACTTGATAGCATTATTTTTTATTCCCATGTTTAGTAGGATCTTGTACCCTATAACTACACTTTTTTCGTGGGTGAGGGTGGTTTAATTTCACCAAAGACAATGTCTATTGAACTTATTATTTAAAAATTGTTACTTTTATCTATTATGAGAAAACATTGCATAATTTGTCTCTTATTGTTTGAATTCACATGTTTTCTATTTCTTCCCTAGCAAAACCTTGCGGGATTTGGTTTTGGTTTTGGGAGTTGATTGATTTGGTCACTGGCTCAATATTGGTAACATTGGTTTTGGCTCCCATGTTTGGTAAGTTCATCTACTTTATATCCACAATTTTTCTTGGGGGAGGGTGATTTCATTGCGTCAGTGATAATGTCTTTTAGACATGTTATTTAAGGATCTCCACTTCTATATACCTCTTACAGAGATATGAGTGTGTGTTTCTACCAACCTTGTCTGTGTGTCTCTTCGACAATAGTTCCCAAAACTTGGTGCAAAATTGCTAGGAACTTAAATAACCACACCAATCAACCAATTCCATAAAGATCTCAAGTCAAAATCTTAATTATTTTACATGCCAAATGATTCAAATATCATGGCACAAATCTTTGGAACTTTGATGTTATAACAATGAAAT
This sequence comes from Pinus albicaulis, assembly GCA_034641835.2. Taxonomy (NCBI): domain Eukaryota; kingdom Viridiplantae; phylum Streptophyta; class Pinopsida; order Pinales; family Pinaceae; genus Pinus; species Pinus albicaulis. The sequence goes on along the minus strand of CM076581.1, from coordinate 72,491,801 downwards.
GGAAGCTTAACTAGAAAGGTCAATTGGAAGTATGAAAAGAAAATGAAAGAGGATGTCAAAATAACTCTAATTTTTGCGAAGCCTTGGGGGATGAACTTGAGACTATTGTGATTTGGTGAATTGATCATCTATTTCTCATACTGTGTTCGAGATGTGAGTCCTCAAATAAATAGAAAAACAAAATATGGTGGCACAAAAATTGTGTTATGGTTTGACTGTGCTTAGTTTGTGAGTTATTGTCGTCCTACTTCCAAGATGAACTACTTGGGGGAATTTGTTTGGAAAGAGTGCAATTTTTGTTATATTTTTGTTTTCCCATTGAGAGGGGGATTGTTTTCATGATTTCATCAACAATGCATTAAACATGTTTGCAGACACTGGTTTTTTAAGAATTGAGAGAATGACCAATGTTTCTCTATGATGGTTTTGACAAACAAGGAGAATTGGATGGAGGGAGAAAACATGTTGGATCGTGTTTGCTCTAATTTAGTAATCGTTGAGAAATTGGTTTTGATCTTCACAAGATCATTTGCAAATTTTGCTCTAATTTAGTTATCAAATGGTTTTGTGTGCAAGATGGTTTCAAAGAACAAGCTTTTCTTGGCGTTTTGTTTGTTAACTATTATTAAACCTCACATCTTCCATTCAATTATGAAATAATTTTAAGAGGTTAATTTTGTCTTGGGCTCCCATCTCTCTCTATTACTCAAGGTTATGATGAGGTCTACACCTATAATCAAGAAAATAGTAGGGACCTCTCCCTTATATCCTCCAAAAATCCCTCTGCTTTAAAGATCCATATATATTTAACAAATCTAGGTGCTAGTTTAACTCCTTAGAGAGCATTGAAACTAACATTGCATTGTCATAGTTTAGGACACATATATTTTAAAAATCTTGCTTCCAAACGATTAACCAACTGCTTGAGTGTCCTTAAGCATTAGAGACCTTGGATTACTGGTCGAGGAAGTGCTTCCTTAGTGTAAAGGTGCCTCAGTAAATGATTCTTAGATAAAAATAATTGAAGGCTTGTGAATGGTCAATAGCCTTCTGAGGCAATGTAGCTTTTGGGTGATGCCCAAGCTCCTGTTATTGATTGTGTTCAGGATCATTGGGGTATAGATGGGTCTGGATTTGATATAAGAACCATTTCAATGCTCATATGTCTCACTTCCTATACTTCACTGTCTATCTTTTCTATCAACATTGTTGTATAGGACTTCCTTGCAAGTGGTTTCTTGCTTTCTTTCTAGTTTAGGGTTGCTCCTGTTCCTCTTTCATTGGTTCATAGGGTTTTCCTTCCTCTCTTTCTCTTTGATCTGATGAGGTAGTTATGATTGGATTGTGTGTTTGTTAGAGGAGGGCTCAGAGCATTGTTTAGGGGAAATTAGTGTTGAGAAATCAAGGGAATCTAGATTAGGGTGATTTCTCTTACTTTGATAGTTGCTTGTGATGTTATTTGCTTAACTTGACATAATTGTTATTAGCTTCTTCTTTCACTTGATTATTATTGTGTTCTATATCATAAAAAAACTACCAAACACTGAAAACAATGAGACAAGAGGACACAGGATATAGGCTATAATCCAGGGCCAAAACCTCTCCTCTTGAGAGGAAAACCCTCTAGAATTCTCCTTATAGAATCTTCAAATGATGGATTCCAAGACCTAAGACCCTTGACCAACTTCTCCAAGACCAAGTCAAATTTCTCCTTGAAGAACTTCCTTCTCAAAGTCAACCCAAGTCAAACCTATCTCACGATAGCTGCAACGTCTCTTTTGATCAAGATTTCGGACCTGCACCTATGACTGCAATTTTCGGCCCCCAGTAACAAATTCGCATGTGTGGCTGTTTATCGGGCAGATTTTAGTCCTCCCTTACTTTGCTTGACTTGATTTCTTCTCCTTAAGACTTTGGCTTCCAAAGTAGATCTTTTGGTACCCTAACTTGGCTTCTCTTTAACATGTCTACAATTCTATCTTGCTGTAATATGCCCTAGATCTTGCACGTGTGAAGGAAGTAACCCTAGAACCACTCTTGGAACTTCATTTTTCTTCTTCTTTAAGATCTTCTCTTTTTTTTACTCTTTTAGGTCTCTTGTTCTTCTTAGATCGAACTTGATTGATGCTTCTGCAAATGAAGTTGAGCTCTTATATATTGTCTCCTTTTGGAGGTCAAATAACTGTCCATGAGGCCGACTTGTTCCTCCTAGTAGGCCGACTTGTTGAATGCATGTTGAGAAGGTCTTGGAGGGTCTTTTTTGACACTTTTAACTTACATAATATGCCTAATAGGGTCTTCCATACATGGCAATGATTTGTTTGACTCCTAGACTTTATGAAAAAGCCCTATAAGCACTCAATGGGTGCTTGACCTATAAATAAATTCACCTTGAGAATGAAACCCATGCATCAAGAATGACAATAATGAATTTATTTTTCTCATTACATCAAATACATAAAATCATGGTTACATTAGACATTATGAAGACCGAACCTAGTTACACATTTCAATGCTCCCTCTTAACTAGGGAGGAATTCATAATCCATACAAGGTACTTAGACATTCTCATAAGAAGAGCCGGATTGGTAAGACATCTCATAAGATTTCTTAGCTTATATCAATTTATCTCAACATATCAACCAACATTGTCACATAACAAGGCCTTGACTAACAACTCTATCTCTTCACAAGTTTAGAGCACAATGCTGGTGAGACAATGACTTATAAACACCATTAGCATTGTCTCTTAAGGTACATACCCCATTAAGATGTTCACAAGGTATGTCCTTGTAGGACCATTTTTGGCTTGGATTAACACATCCTCAAGGAATTTCCTCTCCGACTACTGTTGCCTATTAGATGCCCTACCCCATCCTCAAAGAGTATCAAAATTTAGGTGCTTACCCAATCCTCCATTCTTTCTTCATAACAAGAAGAAAAGAATGATGTGTCTATCTCTCCCTCTCAACTAGGGATGATTTACCTATTTGTATAAAAGGAATATACTCAAGCTCCCTCTTAATCAGGGACTTGCCCAAGCTCTCTTTCAACTAGGGACTTGTTTCCAATAGCAACTATTTGCTCTATGGTGTAGATCACAATACTATCTGCTGCTTGTAGGGCTCCTCCTTTTGGCATCATCATGTCATGGATGAACCTCAACTTCTTCATCATGGAGCCTTCTTCTTTCAGAACTTCTTTGTAGGGCATCGACCATATTCTCTATCACTTCCCTTCAATGAAATATAGTGTTGAACCAATAGTCACGTCATCCTTTTCTTCATCGGGAAGTGACCTTCTAGTCCACACCTGGCTATCTTTCATACAACTACCTTTTCCAAGTCATGATTCTCTTAGGATCTTCCATGCAATCTTATGAGAACTAGTTGTAGGTGACTTTCTACAACCCTCTTTTGGTAGCCCTGTTCCAACCCAACCAGATGATTTCATTCAAAAATAAAAAATGAACATCAAATGAACATTACCTTTTTATAATGGCCCTTTTTCATGACACTGCTTCTTGCAACATCAATATCCTTTCACATATTGTATGGATCCATCTCCAAGACATACATTGCAAAGGTTCTCCTTTTCCAACATTCCTATCAGGATCTTCATACCTTCTCCATGGAAATGTCATAGAGAATCCTTCTTGTTATCAAATTTTGATCAATTGTTTTATCTTACGTGACTATAGATACATCTTTCTTGAACTCTTATTTCACCTTCTTCACATATTTCTTTCACAGGATCTTCTATACATGGTTCCTTGATCACAGGAACTATGGTTGCCAACCACCTCATTTTCTTCATGAGGTCATATCATGTCATCATATAGAAGAGTTGAAGGCACATTGTCTACATGCCTTCATGCATCATTCCTATGGAAGAGTTACTTCATGTGGTCATCTAGACTTCCTTCTAGAAACCTTCAACCAACTTGACATGTTGCACATATTTGTCATCATACCTTACCAATGGATCTCACACAAGGTGGAATGTGGACTATCTATGGGGCACTTGCTTTTTCTAAGTAAAGGTGAACCTTCTTCATAATATTCTAGTGAAGGATCTTGATGATCCTCATTTTGCAAATGCTCCTTTCTCATAATGATGAGTATGATGATCTCTTTATATTATATCTTGTTAGATGACTTTGTCCAACCATATATATTGCTAATTCGACTATCCTTATATGCTTCCAATGAAAATTCCATGAGCTAATTTCTCTTCATCATGATGACAGTTTCAACTATATGAACTTCTATTTTGGCTATGCTTTCATGCCTTTATGATGATTTCATCTCTATCTAAGCTATAATGCATTATATCATTCTTGTGATGCTTTTATCATGACTGCTATCTTCTTATAAACAAAGTGAAGGAGGTTATTTCAGTCATAATAAAGGTCTTTCACTTCCTCCTTCTTTGACTTCTTCTTTTAAGGTTATTCTACTTCTTTAGTAATATGGGCTTCATTTCTATTATTCTTTTCTTGTTTTCTTTCTTGAGTTTAGGAAAATTCCTCTCAAAGTTCCCATATTCATTACATTCATAGCATTGGATCTTTGGCATGTCAAGCTTCTTATTTTTCTAAGGATCAAACTTTCGAAAATTCCCTTTCTTTCTAGCCATAGTTGCATATGATTGAGTTTGTACACTTGATCTAACATCACTCGCTCATTGCCTTTAACCTAGTTTCTTCAATCTTTCATAATGACCAAAGTTCATTGAATGGAGTGGCTTCCTTCTTTCTATAGATACTCGAAACAAGTTTCCCCATTCATTTGGTAGTGCATTGAGTATGCTAGTGGTCATTTCCTGATCAAACATAACTTCTCTTAGCTCTTGAAGTTTATCTCTTATTTGGGATACTTTCATGAGATATGGAGCTACTCCTTCTTCCCTTGATACCTTCATCTTGTATATTTCAGTTATTAGAGATATTATTTCTCCAACAATGCTTACAGATAATAATTCTACCAATTAATCATAGATCTCTTTTGATGTATCCAACTTTGCTACATATGGGATGAGAGAATCCTTGATTGATTCTATGAGGATTCTTTGAGCCGTTATTTCTCCTTATATACTTCAATAACGCCTGAGATTGATCTTGAGAAGGTTTGGAGATTGAACCCTTGACATATTCAATGACTTTATTTTCTATGAGGATCAAATATATCCTCTTTTTCCATGCAAGGTAGTTTGATGGCCCAACCAGTTTGTTGCTCACCTTGCAAAATGAAGTCATTTTAATAGTAGATTTAGACATAAATATAAAATACTTACTTGATGAAGATACCTTCTTAATGATGATATCTTCCAATGGATGTCTTCTTGATTATGTTGAATTCCATTACTCCTTTGTTGTTGACAATTGAATATGCCTTCTTTACGACAATGCTTCTTCTTCTAGATGATGAGAGGTGTCTTCAAAGATTGCTTGAGGTGTGCTCCTTGATGAGGGAAATTTCCTTGATTTCTTTGATGATGATGTATTCTTCCTTTGGATGGAGTCTTTTTAACATGATTCAATTCCTTCTTCCTTGGAGGAGAGGTCCTTTGAGGTCTTCTAATATTCTTCAAGAGTTATTCCTTCAAGAAGATATGTAGACTAGTCCTCTATGATGTGGTCCTTATGTTTGGCCCAAATGTATTCTTCTTGATGCCTTAACTCTCCATGATGATTTTCCTTGTGCTTGGCCCTTATGTGTACTTCTTCAATTGGATGATCTTCAAGATGCATTTTTGTCTTGTTGGTGTCACCTTAACGCCGATTCCATGCTGAGAAATCAAGGGCAACTAGATTAGGGTGACTTCTCTTACTTTAATAACTTCTTGTGATGTTCATTTGCTTAACTTGATATAATTGTTATTAACTTCTTCTTTCACTTGATTATTATTGTGTTTGATATCATCAAACAACTACAAAACAATGAAAATAATGAGACAAGAGGACACAAGATATAGGCTATAAACCAGGGCTAAAATCTCTCCGCTTGAGAGGAAATCCCATAAGAATTCTTCTCCTTATAGAATTTTCAAATGATGAATTACAAGACCTAAGACCTTTGACCAAGACTTTTCCAAGACCAAGTCAAATTTCTCCTTTAAGAACTTCCTTCTCAAATTCAACCCAATTCAAACTTATCTCATGACAACTGCAACTTCTCTTTTGATCAAGGTTTCAGACTTGCACTTGTGACTGCAATTTTCGGCCTCTTTGACTTGAATTTTTTGGCCCTCAGTAGTCACTGCAACTTCACACATGTGGTTGTCTATAGGGAAAATTTGAGTCCTCCCTTACTTCGCTTGACTTGATTTCTTCTCCTTAATACTTCAGCTTCCAAAGTAGATCTTTTATTACCTTAAATTGGATTTTCTTTAGCAGGTATGCAATTCGATCTTGCTATAATAAGATGACGCCCTAGATATTTCACGTGTGAAGGAAAGTAACCCCCAAAACACTCTTGGAACTTCATTTTTCTTCTTCTTTAAGGTCTCCTCTTTTTCGTTGCTATTTTAGGTCTCTTGTTCTTCTTAGATAAAACTTGATTGATACTTCTCCAAATGAAGTCGAACTCTTATATATATTCTCCTTATGGAGGTCGAATAACTATGCATGAGGCTGACTTGTTCCTCCTAGTAGGTCGACTTGTTGGCTGCATGTTGAGAAGGTCTTGGAGGGTCTTTTATGACACTTTAAACTTACATGATATGCCCAATAGGGTCTTCCATACATGACAATGACTTCTTTGATTCCTAGACTTTATGATAAATCCCTAGAAGCACTCAATGGGTGCTTGACCTATAAATAAATTTATGTTGAGCATGAAACCCATGCATCAAGAATGAAAATAATGAATTTCTTTTTCTCTTTACATCAAATACATGAAATCATGAATGCATTAGACATTATGAAGACCAAACCTAGTTACACATTTCAACAGTCAGGTCCACCTAATTGTATTCCTTTTGTAAACCTTTGTCTGGGGCATCTTCCTTTGTTTGGTTAGTGTGCCTCTCCTAGAACTTGAGGATGCAAGTACCAAAGATATGGTTTCATATGGAGGCATTATATGAGGCTTCTTGTGATGTTCTATCTGCTAGGGAGTTGACCACCCTTTTCAGTTAATAGGGTTTCAATGCTTTCCGGGTCATTTTTAAGTCGCTCCACCATGTTCATTATACTTTCCATGATTGTTGGAACTAATATTGTTACATGAGAGTTTGATTGCACCATGGGTTCATTCCCCTTATTCAATGAGGGATTTGTTTATTTTGGTTTGAGTCATACTCACCTTCTCCCTTCAATGTTTCCTGATCGGAGTCATGAGCTTTGTATATGAGTCTTGGAGGCATTGCCATCTAGACTCTTGATGCCTCATCATTGAAAACCTCTTTTTCCATCTGCTCTTTCTAGGTACTTGATGTCCTTTAGATCTACCTTCTTAATTTCATTGTAGTTTTCTTGAGGCTAATGTCTCATTCTCTCATGATGGAAATTTCTTCTAACTTGTAAACTCTAGGTTAGTCCCTAGGGTTTTTGGTTCTTTCCTTTTTTCTTCATATCTTCAACATATTTTCGACAAGTGTCATGTCAAATAGTTTATTGTAATATGGATTGTATCATCATCAAAGATCCATAGATTTGGATTTATTAATGTAAAATATGTCTTGAGGTTATCCGACTTAATTGGTTCTTTAATTGGGCTTCCTACATGATCCTCTTGAATTTCTTGATTGGACCTCTTCCTATAGGTAGGTAGGACATTTTCTCTTTTGAAAAATGTGAAGTGTTGACCAATAACTCATTTTTCATCTCTACTCACCCTAACTGGTTCTTTCATTAGGATTCCTACAGTTTCCTCTTAAATTTATTGATTAGGTCTCTTCCTAAAGGTGGGTAGGACATTTTCTCTTTTTCCAAATGCAAAGTGTTGACCAATAGTCAATTGCCACATCTCTACTCATCATCTCTCGCTATCATAGTTTTAAAAGTCGAACTCGGATTTGGAACCGGCTGAGGGTCGACTCTGACTCTTTATCGACTCGGCATAGTTGGTTTCAATGACTCGATCTTTGTAAAAAGTACGTTAAATATATATTTTTTTATTTATGAAAAAACATATTTTTAAAGAATTTCATTCATGTTTCCAAACTCAAAGCATTAGAATATAGAGAGAAGATAACATATGATCAAAGTATGTTCATGAATACATATATTATATCAAAATGGCACCTAGTGCAATGTCCAATACATGTCATATATAGAGATTAAAAAAAAAAGACATAACCAAGGAGGCTCTAAATGGCCTCTACAACAAAACATCACTAGTAACTATTGGTAGACATGCCAACATCACTTGGCTTAGACTCTAAATCAGAGTTAGACGGGGAAACCCATGGCTCCTCCACTTCGTCAACATCCCCAACTACAATTGTAGAAGTAGTAGCACCAGCAGTAGCTGCACGCTGAGGTAGACAAGCTATGTGCTTGTGTCGTGGCTAAGTGGAGGAAGTGCCTGCAGCTGGAGGACTTGGGGCTGGTACTAGTGGATTTGCATTTAACTGAATATTCTATAATGCATCCATATCTAAATCAAAATCAACACCAATATCCTCATCAGGGTCAAACTTTGCTGGTTGAATCTCCACTACCCAATCTGAGGATGGATCAATATCTTCCAACAAAATCATATCTGTATAAGGTATTTTGTGTAGCAATTGGTTGCGTCTTAGCTGGAGGTTGTATTGGACGAAGATTATATCAATTAACCATTTTTGTTCTAAAAAAATTATCTTCTTCGTGTGAATCCTCTCAAAGACATACCAATTGTGCTCACACCTAGAAGCATTGCAAGTTTGACTAAAAAAACGGATTGCAAACTTCTGCAATTGAGGACACTGGCTACCAAATGCCTCCCACCATTGTGCTACAAAAAACATAGTTGTGTAATGATTTAATTCAACAAATTATGTCCAACTTTCAAATTATAAATGATTTAACAAAATAAGAATTTGAAAATTGAAATTATTTAACTCGCTCATTTGCTTCCCTTGCAATCTTTGCTAGGTTCTTGCCAAAGGTACTTGTGGCTCTACTAAAATAAGTGATATGTCAGTGTATATCCAGCTTCTCACTACCATCAAGGATCATGCGCTCAAGGCACTCAATCAATCCATCTCTAACCTCCCCAATTAAAGCTTCTCCCACCAGAGCTTTATAATGATACCTTGGGTTTAGAAAAAACCCCACTGCATGTATAGGGAGATGGAGTTGATTGTTCCATCTTTTATCAATGATTTCCCAAATGGGCCCATACTTAGCCACTATATCCTTGTATGCTACCTTTATTTGCTCCTTTTTCTGATCCGTAGCCTCATAAATGAAACCCATAGCCAATATTTCCCCATCCACCAACCGCAACACCTTAACTAGTGGCTCAACAAATTTCACAATCTTTGATGCCTTTTTCCAAAATATGTCTTCATTAAATTTCTTTTTTACATATTTTCCATCCTATTTCCGAGCCCATTGACATCCATTCCATTCATATTTAGAAAAAATCCTCTGCAAGTTTCTATGTTGGGAAAGCATAGATTGCAATGTCAAAAAATGAGTTGCAAATATAGTGATGTTAGGCCTAACAATATCCTTTCCCTCTGTGTTTTCCCTCATTAGGTTCAAAATCCAAGAGTGATTGTAGATATACTTTGTTGTGATTTTGGCATGCTCTATAGTGTGTTGAAATTCAACAAGAAAATGTGTGTCTAATTTATTTTCCCCTTAAATATATTGGACAATAAATTGTAATTTCATCTCATAACAAATTGTATCAGTTAAATAAGTAAGAAAGACTGAGTCAGCTCAATAATTTCGAGTTGAGGGTCAAAGGTGAGGCATGTAGAGCGATTCTATTATTTTGGGGGTCCAGTTGAAGTTAATGCACTAGTGTGGTGTGAGTGTAATTAGTTAACTCAAATTAATTGAGTTAAAATTAGTTTAACTAGTTCTAATTGAGTGATGAGCTAGTTAGAGGTCCAACGAATTAAATTAGATTTATTCAAAAGTAGTGATCAATCAAATAACTGATGATTCACTATTAATAGCTGCATACATGTCAATTCTGATGAAGACCCAATTGAGACAGAGGTTAAAGGGAAGATAACTGTCAGTTTTATTATTATAAAATTCCCTGGGTGCAGTTATAAATCCATAGGAAGCCCATGATGGATTGTGCAATCAAGGAAGACATAAATTCCTATTTAATGGGGATTTATTTATCTAGGAATTGTGTGAGCAAGGCAGTCTGATGGAAGACAAGGAATTGGTTAAGTGTTTGTCCAATTTTTCCTAGATCATTGTGAGACGATTGGTAGAGTGCAACATATTCTTGTGAGCAAGAATGCATTGTATTGTTTCATGATTCCTTGGCTTATTATAAAATAGAGATAGAGGGGTTTTGAGCAGTTGCTTTCCTAGGAAAATCTCGTGTTGTGCAATTGATTTACTTCTTTCTCTTACTTGCATGTGATTGAGCGATTGTGTTTTATATTCTGCAAATATTGTATAAGGATTCAGTATCTTGTTTTAGTACATTACATGATCAGATTGAATCCATTGGTATAATTTATACATAGTGTTCTTGATCCAATCTATTTTACCAATATCTTCAAGCATGAGGTCTATACAATGTGCAGCATATGGGGTCCAAAAGATGGTTTTGCAATTTTCCTCTAATATTTTACCACCAAGAACATAGTTAGAGGCATTATCTGTGATGATCTAAACAACATTAGCCACCCCTACCTCTTTAACAACTTGAATCAAAATCTAGAACAACAAGTGTGCATCTTTCACCTTATCAGATGTATCCATTGATTTTAGAAACATGGTTCTAAAGGGACTTTCAAGCCCTTTCTTCCCGCAGCCAAGCCGGCAGGTTTAAGACGGGCTTGACTGAGCCGTCCAGTCCATTACCAAACTGGTCGCCAAACCATTTTTTGATCGAGCCAGCCCATGTAGGGGTTTGGCTCAGTCAACTAGGCCGAATCCAAGTCGAACTAACCTGGTTCTAGAACTATGCTCGCTATGCATTTGGGCACTAATATACTCAAAGAAAATGAAAGGAAATGGGCATAAGTAAACCACAAATTCGAATGTAAGTTACTTCACCTTTTCTAGTTTGGGTTCCATTTCTCTATTGTTCCACTATGAACACTAGACATCTTAATTCCCAATTTTGGCTTTACTTTTCCTTACACCTTACGCCTTACGTAATTGTTTTGGCTTCCATAATCTTAATAATCCTTAATCAACACTTTTACATAGTTTCCTGAAATGGGAAACTAAGAGATAACCTTAGTTAATACCAAAATTATATTATTTATAGTAATAATTAGTTAATTCATCTTCAAAAATGTTTGATTTTAAAACAAGGGAACAACTGAATTTTGTATAGGGAGATGGAGTCTCTTAGAGGTTTTCTTCTCTAAGAATATTTTGCAAGATTGAGTGTCCCACGTGCAATCCTTTTTCAACTTATTAGTGTTATGGTTGGATTTTTTTGAAATGTGTAACTAGGTTTGGTCTTCATAATGTCTATTGTAATCATGATTTTATATATTTGATATTAAAGAGAAAATGAATTTATTATTTTCATTGACTTGATAAATGGGTTTCATGCTCAAGATTAATTTATTTATATGTCAAGCACCCATTGAGTGCTTCTAGATTTCCATAGAATTATTTAGTCAAAAGAGTCATTTTCATACATGTAAGACCCCTTTGGGAATGTCGTATCTTGTAAAGAAATTTTTTGTATAGTCAAAAGTGTCATAAAGACCCTCTGAAACCTTGTCAAACAAGTCAGCCTACAAGAAGGATCAAGTCGGCCTCATGGAAAGAAATTCGACCTACTAAGAAGCCTATATATAAGAGACATTGACCTCACTTGAAGGACATCAATTCAACCCTCAAGAAGTTCGATCAAGGGAAGGAAAAGGAGAAGAAAAGTGAAATAGAGGAGAAGAAAATTGAAGAAGAAAAACAATTTTTTTGGATATGTTTTGGGCCATTCCTCTTCACACGTGCGAGATCTAGGACATCATCTTGCTACATCGAGAAAAAATTAAAGAAGTTGAGTTAAGGCACCAAAAGGGTCAACTTTGCAAGCTGAATTCCAAAGAAGGAAGAACAAACTCAAGCGAAGGAGAAGGAATACACTTTCTCTTCCAAATTAGCAATGGAAATAGTTGTCAATAAAATTCCCATCAACCACTTGCATCCCTTTGGGGCTAGAGAGAGAGGAATACCCCCTACTAGACCACATAAGGTGTAATAGTGAATGAGGTATTTGAAGACTTTTACCACACACATATAATATTGGAACTAAAACATGGCCTTCCTTAATTGACCAAAAAATCCTAGTGTCCACATATTTGGTTTATTCGCTAAGAAATAGGTCAAACTGTTTGAAATAGGGTTTCCACCTCTTGCACAAAAAGTTGGCCAAAACCAACATGGATAGGGACACTCATCTTGTTGTATGATTTCTCAAAACCAAGCTTAATGAAAATAGCTTGTAGCCCCCAACATTCCATGCCTTCCTAGATTTCTACCACAAAATCAAGATTGAATCTCCCACACATGAACTCTATTTTTTTAGGCCTAGAAATATGGGGCAAATACTTTTCTACTCAGGAAACACTTTTTTTTTTTGGTGGGGGGGGGGGGGAGGGGTGGTAAAGTCAATAAAAATCTAAAATTCCACCTTACATGAACCTGACATACCTTGGCACCAAAATATAGTGTGATAATTCTCCATAAACAACCTCTTAATGTCTCCTTGATTAGTGATCCTCTTGGCTAGGGTTTTCAAGCATTTATTCTTCTTGAGAACATGCTCAACCACTAGTGAATCAAGCCCAAATATGGCTTCCATTTCCTTGTCATATATGCCTTGCTTCAAAAAAAATTTGAATTTGATTCACCTCCCTTGAAGGCTATCATAATATGGAACAAACTGCAAATGCTGAGAAATGGCTTCAAACTCATCCTTGTGGCGTGGACACCAAATAACAGGTGCCTAATGCCAAATAATGACCAAATCCAACCTGGAACACAATGGTTTAACTAATGCCTTCATTCCACCACTCAATCCAATCATCTCACCTTGTGGCCAACGAAGGATGTTCTAAACCCATGAGGCAATTATCACACTATATTTTGGTGCCAAGATATGTCAGGTTCATGTAAGGTGGAATTTTAGATTTATATTGACTTTACCCCCTCAAAAGTGTTGCCTGAGTAGAAAAATATTTGCCCCATATTTCCAAGAAAAAAACAAACAAAGTTCATGTTTGGGAGATTCATTCTTGACTTTGTGGTAGAAATCTAGGAAGGCATGGAATGTTGGGGGATGCAAGCTATTTTCATTAAGCTTGAATTTTAGAAAGCATACAAGAAGATGAGTGTCCCTTTCCATGTTGGTTTTGGCCAACTTTTTGTGCAAGAGGTGGAAACTCTATTTTCAAATAGTTTGACCTATTTCTTAGCGAATAAACCAAATATGAGGAAACTTGGATTTTTTGGTCAATCCAAGAAGGCCATGTTTTAGTTTCAATGTTATATTTGAATGTGGTCAAAGTCTTCAAATATCTTATTCATTGTCACACCTTATGTGGTCTAATAGGGGCTATTCCTCTCTCTAGTCCCAAAGGGAGGCACGTGGTTGATGGGAATTTTGTTGAAAACTATTTTCGTACTAGTTTGGAAGAGCAAGTGTTGGTGGTCAAAATCATGTAATGTAATCACATATTCAATGAAGTGTTGGGGTCCAAGCTCTAAATAGCCGAGGCTTGGTGTTATCAACTTGATTAGGTTGATATCCTTGCTTAGTTGGCCTTTTAGGGTTGGATTTGGATTCATCTTAGGTATATATTCAAGTTTTGGGAATTCCTTTTGCTTTCCAAGCCTAAGGTTCTTTGAGATGTTGTATTATAATCAATAGCCAACAAAGTTGAGAAGTGAATTACTCGCCCTCTGCCACTAGTAGTCTAATTTCATATTTAGTTTTGGTTTTGTATAAACCCTTGGGACCTACGATATTTTGACTTTGATTAGTCCATGAGGGAGTACACTAGAGTTTTTTTGGATATTACTCTACAACCGACCTTTTTTGTATGAGAAGTTTCACATTAATATTTTTCAATTAATAAACTTTTAAGGAAGACTCTTTTTATTTTTCTTTATTTTTCTTTTTTTTAAAATTTTCTGAAAATACTTTTGATTATATTATACCAAGAATTTTATTAGCTATATTTAATAATTATATTGTAGAATTATGCCGTTTATTGTAGTATTGTCTCTTAATTTCTTAGGTATTGAATATGAAAGAATTCTTCCTTATCTATGAATACTTTTTTGTATCAATCACATTTATATATTTGTTGGACAATATGGCCTAGTCATTTTTCTTATGAACTCTCATGGCAACTTGTGACTACCAAGTGGTAGTAGAGCAAGTTTGAAACTTACTTGTGAATTTTCATGGTAGCATGACTTTTGATGACCATCTTCTGCCCAAAAATTGCAATGTTTGTCAGAGTTATTTTATTTTGTCTTTGTTTTTTATTGTTAGGAGAAGGTGGGTTGGGGTGGTTCTAAAGAGGTTTGGATCCCTTGTTTGATTTTTCTTGTGAGGATTTTTCTTCTTAGATTGCTTCAAGCCTTTCTTTTTTTTATGCCACTAAGACCTTGTTAGAAGTACCTATAATTCTTATCAATCCAAGGAGAAATAACTTGTCTTACTCAAACTAGAGAGGCACATAATGTTATAAAAGAGGGTATTCTCTAATTAATATTTGGATTGAGAAATTCCTCTATAGTAGACTGAAGGGTACGTCAAAAAATGAATTCACACTTTTGTGTTTAGAAAGGATTTCTTAAATTAGTTGACTTTCATCTTTTCGGATTCTACATTCTAGAAGTAACAGTGTAAGGTTAAGTGTTTTGAACTTTGAAATAACAAGAGATAATAACATCAAGGAATAATGAGAACATCCACCATGACAAGTACATGAAACCAATAAAATTGCAAGTAAATCTAAAAGTACTCCAATATGACTAAATTAGAACGATATGCAATCTATCTTATGCAGAATGCAATTATCTTGGTAAATTTTAAGTTAAATTCCTAACTAGATGTAACCTTACTCTCAACTGTTTTGAAACAAGTCTCTAGTGTGAATTGTGGAGGGACACCCAGGAAAAGATAGTTGAGGCTGTATTAATGATACCTCCCTTGGAAATCCAACCACTCGATGCCTCCGGCACTGCAGAGACTGTGGCTCTGAAGACTGCAAGGTCACCGTTTTAACCACAAAAGAGGGTCTATGTTTCACAAGTTGGGTGATAAAGGGGTTCCAAAGGTCTTTCAACCAAGCTTATGCTTGGAGGTAAGTTAATTAAAAATGTAAATTAATACTAAGGATGCCTAGATGAGATGCTGCTGTGAAAATTAGTGTTTCTGAAGAAAGTGTAATGACAAAAAATCTTCAAGTAAATGTCACCCATAACTTTCAATGGAAATGAAATGTGAAACAATTAGCTTGATGTAAAACCACAAGTTCCGAAATATGTTTCTTGCAATAAAGTAAATTTTCTAGATACTCCAAGAAATAAGTATCAACAACCAAAATGCCACATGAACATGGATTAATGAAAGTATTGAAGCAATATTTTCATGAATTTTTAGAGCAAAGTAAGATAGTTTAAATTTTCCAAAATGAAATGGTTTCTCAAATATTTTTTTTTTGCATATATTGTAAATGGATTGCACAAGTAAATGGAAATGGCATAATATAAACTAAAGCATGTGCTAGAATATTATGGTGCTATAATAATCATGCATCAAATGAAATTAGCAAGTCATATTAGAGCAACTAATTAAGAAATTGGTTAATCCGCAAACACAATTTCTCCCTCTAAATGGAGAGAAGGGATATTGTTTAGTCAATTTAATGTTCTTAAATTGCTATCATAAATGATCGATCGGAGTTGGTAATATTGTGAAGTGCAAGTGCACTATATATGCTAGAAGCATTTCTTACTTAGTTTATTATGATGATTTTATTTGTGAAGGTTGTTTTTGAAGATGTTTTTATTTTGTATGTCCATAATGAATTTGATGAATTGAACTAAAAATTTATGAAGACTAAACTAAATTTGTTTTTTAACTAAGTTACAAAAACTACAACAAATTTATTTTCAAGTCTTAACTAATTTATCCATTAGTAGCTACGAATTAATTTGAGAAAACTAAAATTCCAGAAAAGAAGCAACTCTAAAATATCTTTATAAATTTTATGTTAATGAAATTTGAACCAAAGAATAGGTGAATCACTAATTTGTCCTGAATCACTACAAAGTATTTACACTATTATGCTCAGAAAAGAAATTTCTAAATCACTATTGAAAATTAAACTACTTAGACTTTGCAAGAAGGAACTTATTGAAAATAGAAAAGGAAATCTTCTATTGTTTTAAATATGTCTCACAGAAGAAAAAATAATCTACAACAAACCACTGTTGCATAGAAAGAAACTATGATTATCTCTGTGTTTTAACCACTGTTGCCCTGTCCATGTTGGTTTTGGCCAACTTTTTGTGCAAGAGGTGGAAACTCTATTTTCAAATAGTTTGACCTATTTCTTAGCGAATAAACCAAATATGAGGAAACTTGGATTTTTTGGTCAATCTAAGAAGGCCATGTTTTAGTTTCAATGTTGTATTTGAATGTGGTCAAAGTCTTCAAATATCTCATTCATTGTTGCACCTTATGTGGTCTAATAGGGGCTATTCCTCTCTCTAGTCCCAAAGGGAGGCAAGTGGTTGATGGGAATTTTGTTGAAAACTATTTTCGTACTAGTTTGGAAGAGCAAGTGTTGGTGGTCAAAATCATGGAATGTAATCACATATTCAATGAAGTTTTGGGGTCCAAGCTCTAAATGGTCGAGGCTTGGTGTTACCAACTTGATCAGGTTGATATCCTTGCTTAGTTGGCCTTTTAGGGTTGGATTTGGATTCATCTTAGGCATATATTCAAGTTTTGGGAATTCCTTTTGCTTTCCAAGCCTAAGGTTCTTTGAGATGTTGTATTATAACCAATAGCCAACAAAGTTGAGAAGTGAATTACTCGCCCTCTGCCACTAGTAGTCTAATTTCATATTTAGTTTTGGTTTTGTATAAATGCTTGGGACCTACGATATTTTGACTTTGATTAGTCCACGGGGAAGTACACCAGAGTTTTTTTGGATATTACTCTGCAACTGACCTTTTTTGTATGAGAAATTTCACATTAATATTTTTCAATTAATAAACTTTTAAGGAAGACTTTATTTATTTTTTTTAATTTTCTAAAAATACTTTTGATTATATTATACCAAGAATTTTATTAGCTATATTTAATAATTATATTATAGAATTATGCCGTTTATTGTAGTATTGTCTCTTAATTTCTTAGGTATTGAATATGAAAGAATTCTTCCTTATCTATGAATACTTTTTTGTATCAATCACATTTATATATTTGTTGGACAATATGGCCTAGTCATTTTTCTTATGAACTCTCATGGCAACTTGTGACTACCAAGTGGTAGTAGAGCAAGTTTGAACCTTACTTGTGAATTTTAATGGTAGCATGACTTTTGATGACCATCTTCTGCCCAAAAATTGCAATGTTTGTTAGAGTTATTTTATTTTGTCTTTGTTTTTTATTGTTAGGAGAAGGTGGGTTGGGGTGGTTCTAAAGAGGTTTGGATCCCTTGTTTGATTTTTCTTGTGAGGATTTTGCTTCTTAGAATGCTTCAAGCCTTTCTTTTTTTATGCCACTAAGACCTTGTTAGAAGTATCTATAATTCTTATCAATCCAAGGAGAAATAACTTGTTTTACTCAAACTAGAGAGGCACATAATGTTATAAAATAGGGTATTCTCTAATTAATATTTGGATTGAGAAATTCCTCTACAGTAGACTGAAGGGTACATCAAAAAATGAATTCACACTTTTGTGTTTAGAAATAATTTCTTAAATTAGATGACTTTCATCTTTTTGGATTCTACATCCTAGAAGTAACAGTGTAAGGTTAAGTGTTTTGAACTTTGAAATAACAAGAGATAATAACATCAAGGAATAATGAGAACATCCATCATGACAAGTACATGAAACCAATAAAATTTCAAGTAAATCTAAAAGTACTGCAAGATGACTAAATTAGAATGATATGCAATCTATCTTATGCAGAATGCGATTATCTTGGTAAAGTTTAAGTTAAATTCCTAACTAGATGTAACCTTACTCTCAACTGTTTTGAAACAAGTCTCTAGTGTGAGTTATGGAGGGACACCCAGGAAAAGGCAGTTGAGGCTGTATTAATGATACCTCCCCTGGAAATCCAACCACTCGATGCCTCCGGCGCTGCAGAGACTGTGGCTCTGAAGACTGCAAGGTCACCGTTTTAACCACAAAAGAGGGTCTATGTTTCACAAGTTGGGTGATAAAGGGGGTTCCAAAGGTCTTTCAACCAAGCGTATGCTTGGAGGTAAGTTATTTAAAAATGTAAATTAATACTAAGGATGCCTAGATGAGATGTTGCTGTGAAATTTAGTGTTTCCGAAGAAAGTGTAATGAGAAAAAATCTTCAAGTAAATGTCACCCATAACTTTCAATGGAAATGAAATGTGAAACAATTAGTTTGATGTAAAACCACAAGTTCCGAAATATGTTTCTTGCAATAAAGTAAATTTTCTAGATACTTCAAGAAATAAGTATCAACAACCAAAATGCTACATGAACATGGATTAATGAAAGTATTGAAGCAATATTTTCATGAACTTTTAGAGCAAAGTAAGATAGTTTAAATTTTCCAAAATGAAATGGTTTCTCAAGTTTTTTTTTTTTTTGCATATATTGTAAATGGATTGCACAAGTAAATGGAAATGGCATAATATAAACTAAAGCATGTGCTAGAAGATTATGGTGCTATAATAATCATGCATCAAATGAAATTAGCAAGTCATATTAGAGCAACTAACTAAGAAATTGGTCAATTCACAAACACAATTTCTCCCTCTAAATGGAGAGAAGGGATATTGTTTAGTCAAAATAAAGTTCTTAAATTCCTATCATAAATTATCGACCGGAGCTAGTAATCTTGTGAAGTGCAAGTGCACTATATATGATAGAAGCATTTCTTACTTAGTTTATTATGATGATTTTATTTGTGAAGGTTGTTTTTGAAGATGTTTTTATTTTGTATGTCCGTAATGAATTTGATGAATTGAACTACAAATTTATGAAGACTAAACTAAATTTGAATTTTAACTAAGTTCCAAAAACTACAACAAATTTATTTTCAAGTCTTAACTAATTTATCCATTAGTAGCTAAGAATTAGTTTGAGAAAACTAAAATTCTAGAAAAGAAGCAACTCTAAAATATCTTTATAAATTTTATGTAAATGAAATTTGAACCAAAGAATAGGTGAATCACTAATTTGTCCTGAATCACTAAAAAGTATTTACACTATTATGCTCAGAAAAGAAATTTCTAAATCACTATTGAAAATTAAACTACTTAGACTTTGCAAGAAGGAACTTACTGAAAATTGAAAAGGAAATCTTCTATTGTTTTAAATATGTCTCACAGAAGAAAAAATAATCTACTACAAACCACTGTTGCATAGAAAGAAACTATGATTATCTCTGTGTTTTAACCACTGTTGCCCTGTCCATGTTGGTTTTGGCCAACTTTTTGTGCAAGAGGTGGAAACTCTATTTTCAAATAGTTTGACCTATTTCTTAGCGAATAAACCAAATATGAGGAAACTTGGATTTTTTGGTCAATCCAAGAAGGCCATGTTTTAGTTTCAATGTTATATTTGAATGTGGTCAAAGTCTTCAAATATCTCATTCATTGTCACACCTTATGTGGTCTAATAGGGGATATTCCTCTCTCTAGTCCCAAAGGGAGGCAAGTGGTTGATGGGAATTTTGTTGAAAACTATTTTCGTACTAGTTTGGAAGAGCAAGTGTTGGTGGTCAAAATCATGTAATGTAATCACATATTCAATGAAGTGTTGGGCTCCAAGCTCTAAATGGTTGAGGCTTGGTGTTACCAACTTGATCAGGTTGATATCCTTGCTTAGTTGGCCTTTTAGGGTTGGATTTGGATTCATCTTAGGCATATACTCAAGTTTTTGGAATGCCTTTTGCTTTCCAAGCCTAAGGTTCTTTGAGATGTTGTATTATAACCAATAGCCAACAAAGTTGAGAAGTGAATTACTTGCCCTCTGCCACTAGTAGTCTAATTTCATATTTAGTTTTGGATTTGTATAAACCCTTGGGACCTACGATATTTTGACTTTGATTAGTCCATGGGGAAGTACACTAGAGTTTTTTTGGATATTACTTTGCAACCGACCTTTTTTGTATGAGAAGTTTCACATTAATATTTTTCAATTAATAAACTTTTAAGGAAGACTTTTTTTTATTTTTTATTTTTTTTTATTTTTATTTTTATTTTAAATTTTCTGAAAATACTTTTGATTATATTATACCAAGAATTTTATTAGCTATATTTAATAATTATGTTATAGAATTATGCCCTTTATTGTAGTATTGTCTCTTAATTTCTTAGGTATTGAATATGAAAGAATTCTTCCTTATCTATGAATACTTTTTTGTATCAATCACATTTATATATTTGTTAGACAATATGGCCTAGTCATTTTTCTTATGAACTCTCATGGCAACTTGTGACTACCAAGTGGTAGTAGAGCAAGTTTGAACCTTACTTGTGAATTTTCATGGTAGCATGACTTTCGATGACCATCTTCTGCCCAAAAATCGCAATGTTTGTCAGAGTTATTTTATTTTGTCTTTGTTTTTTATTGTTAGGAGAAGGTGGGTTGGGGTGGTTCTAAAGAGGTTTGGATCCCTTGTTTGATTTTTCTTGTGAGGATTTTGCTTCTTAGAATGCTTCAAGCCTTTATTTTTTTATTCCACTAAGACCTTGTTAGAAGTACCTATAATTCTTATCAATCCAAGGAGAAGGGGACGTCCACAGCAAATGGTTTCAAGTCTAATCTTTACTAACTGCACATTGAGGCTCTGACATGCTTCTTAATTCAAGTAGGAAATAAAACTGCAATTTTTCAAAATGGAAAAGACAGGAATATAGATACACAATAAATGGAAACTGCAGCGATGAAAAAATTAACTAAATACACCATAAAAATAGACAGAACAGCTGAGCTATTTTATTAATATGGAGGTGGATTACAATGTACAACAATGCTTGAAATTAAAAGCACTCAAGCCAAACAAGTAGGCTAGAATGACCCTGAAGCCCTCTCCTTAAAGGAATTGCGTAACTGTTGGACTGCTGGAGGTTATACTGCGTTGTCCCTGATGCAAATGTTGGGACTGCAACTGCCGACTGAAAATAGAAGTGTATATATAGCAGTTCCAGAGCTCAGATGATGTCGGGATTTCAGATCCTGGCTCTATGATGAATACCCAAGATAACCCAAAAAGGATTTCCAAATTTGACAATCTTGGAAAATCACCCTCTTAGGGCCTACAACATACAACTGTTGGGTATGCAGATCTATTGCATGAACTTAAGATAAATATGGATGAAAATAGATACAATCAGCTCAATTCATAGAGGGTTGATCTCTCCTTCATATCTCGAAGCTAGAAGCTTGAGATCTAGCTCCTCCTTCCTCCTCCACTAGATGCAGCTGCTGAATACACAACAACTAGAATAAACTATGCTGCCAAGAAGGCTTAAGCTATAGCCTATTGCTAGATATTGCAATAAAACTAAATAATGATGGAAATAAGTTCAGAAAGGTGAGGGGATGATCCCTCACAGGATTTCCTGTTGAAATACTGGAAACTTCCTTCCTCCTTCAGATCTACAGGACTGGACTGTGCAATTCCTGGGGGAACTGCTGCTGCATGGAGATATGAACTGATGGCCTGAATGCCAGATAACAATATGATGCTCTTCGAAGACTAATCTTGAATCCAAGGTGAAAGGATGAATCCTCCACTAGTTTCCTATCTAAAAATGCTAGAAACAACCTCCTCCTCTCAAACCCTCAAGCAGGAATGCGTAATTCCTAAGACTAAATGTGCTGTAGAGAGGGGCTGAATGCGGCACCAATGCTGGATGATGTTTGGAAGCTCAAAGAAACCTTCCCAGAGTAGGCACTCGAAATCCCTCATAGGTAAGGGTGGGATTTCTGCTCGGAAACACCCATGTGCTAAACAACACTGCAGACTTAGCTAAACAGTTGAAGCGTGCATAGAAATGTCAATTGACAAATCCATATCTGAAATCAAATTCTAAATCCTATCTTCTGTTGTTGCCTTCATCTTCCTTTTATGCTTTGTGAGCCTTCCCTAGCCTTGGCCCGCCTCATAATTGCATTGCACATGTGGCCACTAGCCTCCATGAAGACTCTGTTGTCTCTCCATGATCTCAATCATCTCTGCATTTAATTCCCACTCTCTCCATCATGTGTGCATTAGATGCACCACTCCCTCCACTATTTCATCATTAGTGCTGTATGATCTTACTTTTATTGCTCCATGATCTTACTTTGACGACTCCACTATCTCCATGATCTTCCTCATTAATGATGCATGATCTCCACCCTTCCCTCATTAGTAAGCTGCTCCACTACTCCATAATGTAGATCTACTATCTAATAACCCACATACACACATCAAAAGTGGATTTTATTCATCTATGGGGTTTATGGGTCCCTCCACCCTATTATTTACTTAATTAATTAAAAAAAGTAAGAACTCTAATATTCCAATGATCTGGTGGAAAATTGGGAATATTACAAAAACAGATTTTTAATGAGATTTGAGTTACACAATCATTCCTCTCTGTCAATACAATTACTAGCCTTGTATTTATAAAAGTCTGTCATTAATTTTTTTGAGGCTCTTACACCTATTAGGACTAGCATGTTCTATCTTAAACTATAAATAGAAAGTACAATTTTGTTGCTTCATGATTTTCTACGTGGTAGAGAAAATCGTGAAGCGTGATGGCTTCAGACTCCTCGCTCGCTTGTTTTGGCACCTGGTTGACCGTTCGTTTTGGCTGTGTATCTAGGTGATTTCCTGCTTGATTTGTGCCAGATGGATAAGATGAGATCTATGATAGGATCATTTTTCACCTACCCATATATTTCGCTGCTCCATTAATACATTAGAACCTATCGAACCTTGGCGGTGGCTACAAAAACATATATTGGCTGCAGAATTGGGTTAATTACGTAGCTAATGCAAATTTTACTCTAATAACAAGGAACAATTGAAAATATGAAAAATAGATAATCAGAATACCTTACCAAGTCAAAATTTGCAGTTTATCACTTGTTTGAGCTGATGGTGTTGACAAAAAGAAGGAAAGATAAGTGAAAGGGAGTGTCGAAATTGAGGCAGTCTTGAGGCTCTACATTCCCCCATGAGGAGGCCATTGCATGTCCTCATGCAAAAACACAAAAATGTTGGTCCTTGTCATGGTACTGCATATGCCCTGAGACTTCTTCTAAAACATCCAAATTTAACTTCTTTACCTTCCTTTTAGTCACAACCACCCTGGCTTTCTCATCAGGAGTTTATATTTCAGGTTTATGACTTGCTTTTTGAGATTTTTATTCTTGTTATTTAACTTTTTGTTCTTCTTGAACCATAAACCCATATGCAAAAGAGTATTGTCATTTATGGTTTTCTCAATCTTGTTATGCAACTTCAAGGCTTCATGCTCCTATTTAATATGCTTGTTTCGTGTCTCTAGTTCAAAAATTTCCCGTTTTAGAGTATTCATAACTGGAGTTTCTTGTGGACTATGATGCTGGGCTTCTTAACTGATGTCTTTAATGTATCTCTTTTCCCCAAGGATTCAATATAGTCATAATTTAGCTGCTGCACTGGGTCAATTTCTGCGGTCTTTTGACCTGGACTATGAGTAGGTGAAATAGAAGTGGATGATGGAACCCTTAGTTCCTCCTCTAAATCAACAAATTTTGTTTCTTTTGGAGGTGTTTCTTTTACTGTCTAACTGAGCCTATCACTTATTCTTACTAATTGGGGAGGATTTTCAAAATTTTCCCTATTCTTCCTTATCTTAGACTCTTCTGTGTTTGTGGACTTATCCTTTCCTTTTATGCTATCCTCGTTCTTTTTAACAGTTTATTTCTTAAGTTTCCGTAAAAGTTTTGCAATGATAACTTCATATTTTGACTGTTACTGAGATGCTTGTTGTTCATTTTCAACAATATTTTCAAATTTTCTTTTCCTTCCCCTTTTTGCTTTGCTACAATTAGGTTGTTCTTGGTTTCTCTCTTAGAAATGATTATGAATTAGAAAATTTTCCCAACTGTCTCCTAGAATTTTAAGGCGGAATTCAATAATAATTTTTATAAACCCATGATGATACATTGTGTTTCCTATAAACTAAATTCTCTTTTGAATAGTCCCTAACATTTTTCTCAAACTATGCAATAAAAAGTATGGAAGATTTATTTCACTGCCTTCAAGAAAATTCATCAACAACCTATCATAATAAAAGATCATGCATCCAAATATTCCCTCATAGGTGATAAATTTTTGTATTATCAATAGCAAATTCCTCCATTTTCCTTTAAGTGTTATGCTAGGGATTCACTTTTTAAAGATGGTGGTATCCATACTTGGGTTTTTTCAGAAATATTTTCCATTCTTCACCTTCGATTCATCTGTTTTGGAACCACCTCTCTCCAGTTCTTGGCAGTCTAGCGGCTTCAACTGTGAAAGACTCTATTATTGCAAACTTAACATCTCTGATTTCAACCTCCATTCCATCGAAAGCTCTGGAAAATGACTTAGTTAACTCTTTATGAAAACCTTCATTTTTTTCCACGAAACTGAGCCACTTTTCTTTCTTTAGCACCTCTTTTATTTGTGGGTAACCTTCCATAAAATTCCTCCCTTCCAGTACTCCCATGGATTTGAGAAGCTTTACCTTAAGACTACCCCTTTGACAGGGTAAACTGAGGGTTTCAGTATGAGTAAAAGCGTGAGTGAATTATGCTTTGGAATGAGTGAATGAATGAGGCTTAAAAATTATAGAGAGCATGAGTAAGGTCAATAAGAACTGATCGTTAGAGTATGAGTTGGATGATTTCAACAACGAAATCTAGATTTGATATTGGAGCGGTAGTGTAATGATGAGGGTTAAGTGGCAGAGTTTGAGATTTGATTTTTATTTGACATGATAAAATATTATTAATAATGATTTTGGATTTGTGGTATAAAATGACCATATAATTCATATGCCAATGTTTACATCCTTATTATTAAATAAAGTTTTTCATTTGCATACCTTGCAGTTGATGTTTCTAACCTTCAATTATTTCTCTTTGTCTTGCCTCAGGTGCTTTTCAGCGTATTCTTCAATTTCTTTAGTAAAAAAGGTCCTATCATATATGAGCTGCAGAAATCCATCAGAGCTGCAAAATCTCAAAAATTTTGTAGCTATATATTTTTTATTCTTTTGAAAAAGAAAAAGGGATGCAAAGAAACTGGGATTTTAGAACAAGAATAAAGAAAATGTAAGGTGCCAAAAATTTTGGTTTTCACCTTAGATTTTTTGTATAAGTATGCCAATCAATGATTGGTTTTGACACACACACACACACACACACATACATATATATATATAATTTGGAGAAGACGAAGAAGTATTCTTAACCAACTTTATATCAACATTATCTTGAAAAATATTAATAAATTCCTCCTTTATCAATGGCTTGTGATAGATCTTTAGTCGATGTCCATTTACGAGGAGAGGAAATTTTTCTTCATCAATGGTTCTGATCGTGATTGCTCCATTATCAAAGACTCTCTCAAACTCGTAAGGCCCAAGCCAATGAGTTTGAATTTTTCCTTGAAAATCTTTGAACTTTGAATCAAAGAGTAGTGCCCAATCTCCTGCTTGAAATTTTCTTTCTTTTATATATTTATCATGCCATTTGGATCTCCATTTCTAAACTAGGCCGGTCTTTTGAATTGTATATTATCTTATTTCATCAAGCACATTGAGTTGTTCCATTCTATGCCTTTGTGATTCTGATAGGTCAAGTCCCATTTTAACTATTGTCTTGAAAGTTTTTATTTGGAACTCTATTGGAAATAGGACTTGCTTCCCATAAAAAAGTTCATAGGGAGTATGTCCTATTGTGATTCTCTATGTGGTGCGGTAGGCCCATAAAGCTTCTGGAATCTTTTCTGCATGATCCCTTCTATGAAAATTTACAGTCTTTGTATGGATTGCTTCAATCACTTTATTAGTGGATTATACTTGTCCATTTTCCTACGGATGATATGGAGTTGACTTCCTATGCTTGATTTTGTATTATTCTACTATCTTCTGCACCATTTTGGATGTAAATTGAGTTCCTTGATCAGTCACAATTTCCCTCGGGACACCAAAATGAGTAAAAATATCATAAAAAAGAAATGAAACTACAACATTTTCAATAGAAAAAGACAATACTTTAGCTTCTACCCATTTAGTGACATAATCAGTGCACGCAAGAATATACCTCTTTTGTCTCGATGGTGGATTGATTGGTCTGACAAAATATAGAGCGCATTTTTCAAAAGGTTCGATAAGTACTTGAGGTTGTAAAGGAATTTCATCTGAAGTAACATTTTTCCCCATTCTCTGACAACTATCACATCTCTTAACATATTCCTTGGCATCCTTAAAAAGGTAAGGCTAATAATATCCTAAGAGAAGGAATTTGTAAGTAGTTCTTTAGTCAGCAAAGTGTCCTCCACATGGTTCATCATGACATGCTTTTAGTATCTCAGGTATTGCATCTTCTCTTACACACCTTCGAATGATGAGATCTGGACCTGTCTTGTACAATTATTCATTTATCTATGAATAGGATGCACTCATTTGAATTATATTCCTCTTTTCTCTAGGAAACAAATATGATGGTAGCTTTCCTGTGGCCAAATAGTTAGCAATGTCTACAAACCATGGATATTTAGTAGATATTTCAAAAATATATTCATCAGGAAAACTATCTTCTATTGGTGCATCATTGTTATCATTTTGAATTCTAGACAAAATGTCAACAATTGTGTTTTATTTTTTAGGTCGATCTAAAATGGTGATATTGAATTATTGCAATAATAATAACCATCTTGTGACTCCGCCATTAGTGATTGATTTATTCCTTAGATATATAATTAAAGAATGGTTCGTGTGAATGAAAGTTTCATATTCAGTGATGTAATGTCTAAATTTTTTAATGGCATGGACAACAACTAAAAAATCCTTTTCGGTAATAATATAATTTAACTCTGCTGGAGTCAAATTTTTACTTGTATAGTAAATGACATAAGGAGTCAAGTGGTTTTGTCCCAATATAGTTCCCAGAGCTGTTTCTGAAGCATCAGTTGAAATATGGAAAGATAATTTCCACTTTAGTCCTCTTAAGATAGGTGCTTCAGAAATATTTTCTTTCAAAGTTTCAAATTCCTTTTGGAAATTAGGATTCTAACTGAATTCACAATATTTTGTAAGCAATTTGAAGAGTGGAGATGCAATATTTGTAAAGTTTTTTATGAATCTTCTGTAGTATCTGGTAAAACCAAGAAAATTCCTAACATCTCTTTGACAAGTTGGAATTGCTAATTTGGAAATAACTTCTACTTTAGATGAGTCCACCTTAATTCCATCTCCTGAGATATGGTGTCCTAAAAAAATCCCCTCAGTAAACAACATAAAGCATTTTTCATGACTTAATGAGATATTTTCTTCCTTACATCTTATGAGAACTTCTTCCAAATTTTCAAGGGCTAAGAATTTCCATAAACTGTAAAATCATCCATATAAACTTCCACACAATCATGAATTAGATAAGAGAAAATACCCAATACTACTCTTTGGAATGTTCCTAATGCATTGCATAATCCAAAAGGAAGTACTCGGTAGGCATAAGTTCCCCATGGACAAGTAAAATTGGTTTTGTCTTGATCTTTTGGTGCTACCTGAATTTGATTATATCCACTAAAACCATCCAAAAATGAAAAATATTTCTTTCCTGCTAATGTATCTAAAAATTGCTCTATGAAAGGCAATGGAAAATTATATTTTAAAGTAGCCTTATTCAGTTCCTTATAATCAATACATACTCTCCATTTTCCCTTCTTTTTAGGAACAATTACTAAAGGTGAAACCCACTGATTGTCTGATGTTGGATAAATAAAGTTTACATTCAACAGTTTTTGTAGTTCCTCCTTTACAATTTCCTTAAAGTTTGGATTCATTCTTCTTTGAGGTTGTCGGATTGGTCTGGCATTCTCTTCAATATATATGTGATTCATGCAAGTTTTAGGATTGATTCCTTTCATGTCAGTGTATTCCCATGCAAATGCATAAGAGTGTTTTTGTAATGTTTCCATTAATTTCTTCTTTTGAAATTCTCCCAGATTTTTGTTTACATTTAAAGTTTTACTTGGAAATATTTCTATTGAAGAATTGTCGAATTCTTCCTTAGAATATAAAGACATTTGGCTGGATGATAGATATTCAATATTACATTGTTCTTGAAAATTTTGACTACTCTCATAGTGTGAAGATAATTCATTATATTCTATTGAATTTATAATATGACGTGCTTCACTAATTTGTGAGATAGTAAAAATAGGTTGTATGACCTTATCATCATCCATCCATTCTTAATTTTCTACCTCTATTATTGTTTTTGCCGATGGGTATACTGTGAATTTCTTCATTTAACTACCATTAGAAATAAACATATCACCATATCTACAACTGATAAAAGCATCAGTTGTAGCTAACCAAGGTCTTCCTAAGATTAATGTATGTCCTCCTATGTTATTCTTCGGGGTTAAGATCATAAAATCAATTGGATATTCTCAAGAATAATAGGATACATAAATGTCTTCCAATACACCATCAGGTTTAATTACAGATCTATCTACTAATTTTTTTTCCTCGAGAAAAAAGCATAATTTTATTTACTGCAGGTGAGTTATAAAATTACATGGTGAGAAACACATTGCTATGTGTTCGGAAATATAAACCCTGTAGTTTGTATACAGGGACAGATACATAGTGATACTATGCATGGTCCAGAAGCAAATTAGAAAAACAATGAAAAAACACTACGCTGTTCATAATCTGTCATACAGCATTCCTCAGCTAACATAAAGGAAACTGTATTGTAGGTTGCTGATGAACAGTCCGTCAATGACAGAGCAGCGAAAAACACCACTGCGCTGCACAAGACAATAGGCAGTATACAACCACAGCGTTGCATAAGGACACACCACCACGATCCACAGAGACAGAGCCACGTTCTGTCAGAGCCCGGTTCTGTTAATAGAGCAGCACCACGTTCAGTCAGGGACAGAGCCCATTCGTATGCACCATAACCAGAGCCAGCAAAAACGCCCTTATCTGTCAATCTGTCAGAGAAAAAATTGAAGCCAGTCTTGAGACATTTTCCCAAAAAACCATCTGACAGGCTGTCCATGCCCAGAGACACTAAGACCAGCCCTTTGAAAAAATCCAACAATGTGAAGAACATCAAACAGATACTCCCTCTCCAGGCACAAAAAGCAGTGAAAGCACAATCTGTCAAAGGAAAAAGGTGTAGCCAGTCTTGTTACTTTGACCCAAAACACTCTGTCATTCAGTCCTCAGAATCTGTCCGAGAAAAAACAGAGGAAGTTTTTGAAGCCATATGAGGCATCGACCCACTAAAAGATGTATAATGAGATTCATAATTGGTGACCCCATAGGTGTATACATAGTTCCTGGAGACTACTATCAGCCGGAAGCCCCCCAGAAGTTCAAACACGAGAGAGTAGCCCACTTCCTCCAGAAAAGTGGAGTCAACACACCTTTTGAAGGATATCTCTCGACAATAATGTATACCAACCATCAGAAGAAGAAAAAAGCCCACCCATCCTCTGAAGAACATTATACAGACCTCCCACTGAGAGGATGAGACACAAGACAAAGAACAGGCCAAAGCAATGACCGGTAGCCACTAATCAAATAATGATGGGTGGAAATATTCAGAGATAACACCCTCTATATGTTCTCTGACCCTCCAGATGCCTTCATCCAACAGCAGCCCCCTCTTAGAAGCTTGATCCGCCTTCTCATTATTTTCACGATAGATATGTTGACATGAGAAAGAGGCAAAGGAACGGAGGATCACTCCAATGGAACAGAACAGATTTTGTAAGAGATGAACTCTGCAGTTCTGTACACCCTTTATCCAGTTTATCACGTTCAATGAATCCCCGAAAACATTTAGCTGCCTGCATCCTTTCTCCAGAGCGAACAGTAGAAGGATCTTGAGACTCAGCAGCTCAGCAAAATTATTTGACCCTTCCCCTAGCCCAGCAGAGATCTCATACCAGTGTGAATCTGAGAGAAACAACAGGGCACCACCCCCACAGAGATGTTGTTGCATAGCTCCATCAAAAAAACCCCATGGCCTTCCCCTATCAATCTCCATCATGAGAATCTCCCTCTGATTGGCAACACGAATATGAATAGGGAAAGCAGAGTGCAACCCCACCGTCATGGCACCGACAATCTCAGGAGTACTAACAGATCCGTCAAAAAGAAGCCGGTTACGAGCCAACCAACAACCCCATATAACTAGAAGAGGCAGTGATTTTAAATTCAGCTCAGCTGTAGACAGCCACCAAGATTCCCAGGCATGAGAGACAGAAATACCCTCCCATCTACACCGTAATCCCAAAAGCCTGGAACACTCCAACCAAATGCCTTGAATAAAAGAACAGCTGAGGAAGAGATGATTAACTGATTCAGCCTCAGATTTGCACAAACAGCACCATCCAGGGCCCTGGAAACATCTGTTTTGCAGCACGTCCCAGGTAGGGACTCTATTTTCAAGGACACACCACATAAAAAGGCGTGTCTTAGGAGGACAGTTCAATTTCCAGAGAATCTTCCACCACCAACGCACCTCACCCAGAACATACCCTTCACTAAGCTTTTGATAGCCGGCCCGAGGGGAGTAAATCCCCGAGGGGTCAAAATCCCAAGCAATCTTATCTTCCCTGTCCGAAAGCACAAGATGAGCCTGTTTTAGTGCACGAATATAAACCGCCAGAGCCCTTTCATCAACACCCTCCAGCCCAAAAGAAGAAGCCTGTAACCAAGATTGGATACCCAACCTCCTCCGAACCGGATCAGCAAGATGGATGAGAAAGGTAATCCCCTGCTGCCTTAAAGCCTCAACCGTGCGCCTAGGAAGGAGGTGCTGAAGTGTACTACCCATCCACGGATCCTCACCCACCCGCAGCTTCCTACCATTTCCCACATCCCAAGCCAGACTAGATTCCAAAATGTGAAAAGATTTAACAAGTGCCTTCCAAATCACCGAGCCCCCAGCAAAGGATTTCCCAGGAGACCTTATCCAATCCACAATGGAGAAAGGAGCAATATATTTGTGAGAAATCACCTGAGTCCATAGACTGTCACCATTGATAAGCCTCCAGCCACCCTTGGCAGCAAGGGCCTGAGAAAAGAGGAAGATATTTTTCAGACCCCAACCACCCAACGGTTTTGGAACATCAATTTTTTCCCACCGAACCCAAGGGGTCACCAAAGAATCCTGTTTACCACTCCACAGAAATCTGAAGCAAATTCGCCTAGCAGCCTCCAATATACCCTTGGGAATCCATGACAAAGACAACCAATACACCGGAACAGCCTCCAGGACCGACTTAACTAGAGTCAGCCGCCCAGCACGGGATAACCATTTGTGTGACCAAACTTTCAATCGTTTTTCCAGCTTTTCGAGCAACCAATTCCAGTCAGTTTTCCTATAATCATTGGGTTTTAAATGGAAACCCAAGTAATTTAGGCCAGCATCCAAACCCACAGCAGTATAGGGGAAGATCTGCGAGAACTCACGTCTCTCCTCATCCCTCAACGAATGAGTGGAGATAGAAGACTTCCCAGCATTCACTTCCATACCCGTAGCTTTGCCAAACAGTTCCAAGATCTCACCAATCGTAATAGCATCACGAACCGACCCAGAACAGAAAATTAGAACATCATCAACAAAAAGAAGGTGAGAGATGAAAAGGTTTGGAGCCACCTGGATGCCCTTCAAAGTACCCTGTCTCTTTGCCACATGAAGAGCTCTACTCAAACCTTCAGCAACCAGTAAAAATAAGAGGGGAGAGAGGGGGCAGCCCTGACGCAGCCCTCTTTCAGCATGAAAAAAAGGGGATGCCGCCCCATTGAGCAGAACAGAAAAGGAAACGGTTGTAATACAACTCATAATCCATCGTATGAAACCGATACCAAAACCAAGGTGAGTAAGAAGCATACGAATATATAACCAACTTACCCGATCATATGCTTTGGATAGGTCTATTTTCAGCACAGTCCCTTTGAGGTTCTTGGTCTTCATGCTATGGAGAGCCTCTTGTGCGGTCCCGATTGCTTCATGAATTTGACGACCTTCCAGAAAACCAAATTGTTCACCGGAAATGTGAGAAGACAATATGCCTTTGAGTCTTCTCGCAACCACCTTGGCAATCACTTTATAGATACAGTTGCACAAAGAGATTGGACGGAAATCAGCCAGAGAAAGAGGGTTATCCACCTTCGGAATAAGAGCTATGAATGTGGAATTGAAGCAAGCAGGAATCCGCCCAGAAATCCTAGTATCCTCCACAACTTTCAGCAAATCAGTCCCTAAAATGTCATATAGAGCCAAGAAAAACTCAACTGACCACCCATCAGGCCCCGGACTTTTGTCTTTTTGGAAGCTATGAAGAACCTCCTTTAGCTCTTTTTCAGAGACCTCCGCCATCAAAGATCTGTTATCAGCCTCCTCCACAAATCTCGGAAAATATTGAGCAACCCTTATCACTTCCGCTAGTGAAGCATGTGCTGGAGCCTTAAAAAGGTCCTTGAAATGATCAACCCCCAATCTAGCTTTGGCCTCAAAAAAAGTATGCTCAATGCCCAGACCATCTCTTAACGTCCAGATAGTATTAGCAGCCTTCCGGCCGCGAGCATATGCATGAAAAAATTTTGTATTCTCATCCCCACTAGCCAGCCAAGTGGCCCTGCTCTTCAACCTCCACGATTCCTCCTTATCCATAAGAAGGGAGTTCCTTCTTTTTTCCAATGAAATAAGTGTGTCTTTATCATGTTGGGATTGAAAGCCACCCCCAAAGCCCTCATAAATCAACCGGAGATCCTCTTCCACCTGTTTCAATTCCACATCCTCCCTCTGCCTCTTAGCATCCGACCAACCTTTCACAGCAACCTTGAAACGCTTTAGGTTTTCAGCAAACTGGAAGGCAGCAGAAAGAGGACTATCCTCCCTAAAAGGAATCCAGCAATCAAGGACTAAAGCTTTGAAAGAATCATCCCTGAGCCATATGTTGTTGAACTTTAAAGGGCTAGGGGGCTGCCTAGGCCCGATCTTTAGCTCAAGAAAGATAGGGAAATGGTCAGAAGCACCCACACTGCCAATCCACTGCCTAATCATAAAAGGCCTATCCACAATATGCTCAGCCACCAAAAAGCGATCAAGTCTCTTGGCTATTCTGTCATCAGCACATCTATTATTCCTCCAAGTAGGTTTCAGCTTGATGGGCTCAATGTCCAGCAAGTGATTCTCCTCCAATTTTTGAGTGAAATAACCAGTCAAAGAGTCGATATGTGCATGAGGACCCCACACCTCTGACTGTCCCAAAGAAAAATTCAAATCTCCACCTAAAATTACAGAGTCTCTCTTGATTAAAGAGTTATTCAAGAGAGAGTCCCAAAAAGGAATACGGTCCTGATAAGGGCCATAGATATTAAAGAGATTGAAAACTTCACCAAGCTCCAGTGACAGGAAATTAAATCCCAGGACCGACTCCATACCCCAGAGAGTTTGTGATTTGACTGTTTTTTCATTCCACCCAATGGCCAAACCACCTGACCTCCCTCTAGCATCCAAGGACTCAAAAGACCAGCCAGGCAGCCAACCCTCCAGTCTAGCTTTGACCACCAACCCACCTCCTAAGGTCTCTTGAAGCATAATGATATCAGGACATTCCAGAAAGATAATTCTCCGGAAAGCAGCTTTCTTGTGGGGACCTGCCAAACCCCTGCAATTGAATGACATTATCTTCATTAAACACCCGGCTTCAGGGAATGGCTTGCTCTAAGCGCCCTGTCAATCGAAATCTGCCTCCCATCATGAACATCCAACTTAGCTCGGTCCTGTGCTTTTGCCAAAAAAGAAATCCTACCCCTACCCCGAGCAGAAGGGGATTTTCCCATCCCAAATCCACCAGCTCCTTTTTTGGCACTAGATCTCAGGTTATAACCAGAGCCCAAAGATGCTGTATTAACCACAGAATTCGACAGCTTGTCACCTGGGTCATAAACTGAAACAGAATCCTTCTCTTGGATAGCAAGCAGCGAAACAGGCTGAGAGGTAATTTTTGGAACAGCACTAGAGACCTTTCCACCAGCATCCTGCCTACCTGTGACTGTAAGCGAACCAGCAGACTGAAACAAATATAAAGAGAAGTTTAAGGCAGGAGAAAATGGATAAGAGCCCATAAAAGTACGGTTCACCACAGAGAAAACATCATTCAGCACAACATCTTCCTTCAGGTAAAAATCTGTTCCAAAAAGACGTCTATGAACCTCCACTACATCGAGCTCTCCACACCCAGCATCTTGGAAAGGAGCCTCCTGCCCAGTAGAAGGGCCAGAGAAAACACTCTGCCCCTGAAGATCTGCCTCAGACATCAGACAAGAACCATAGTCAACAGGTAAAACCTGCTCAGCACTTGAGAGGTCTGAATAAGGAACTGTTTGAGTGCTGTGAGGAGCGAAACCTGCCACCTTCCTCTGAGAAGCCTCCATATGAGGATCTGATTCCCTCCTATTGGCATATCTAAGAGCAGAACTGCAATCGTATGCTGGATGACCATAGACATGGCACCGTCGGCATCGAAAAGGAACCTTTTCATAGTCAAGGATCTGCTTAATATCATAAGGCCCCCAACGAAGATTCATAGCTTCTGCAAGACCCTCTCTGATATTAATCATCACCAGAACTCTTGCTACCCGCCTGAGTTTTGTCTTGATGAAGGAGAGGTCAGCCTCTAAGAAAACCCCAATGGTGTTACCTATACCACATAGGTGCTCCTCTGTCCAATAATGTAGGGGTAACCCAGGTAGGCGAACCCACAGTGGGACAGAATCTACCCTTTCCCTGCTGGCATCAAAGAGCGGATGCCAAGGTTTAAAGAGTAGAGGGGAGTTATCTACAGACCAGCACCGTTTTGTCACCCACTGGAGATGATCAGAACACAAGAAATGGAAGGCGAACCACCCCTTTGAAAGTGAGACCACCTCAGGAACATAACCAATGCCTGATTTCCAATGTGCATCAGCCCAATGGACAATAGTTTTCAGGGCGAAATGTCTACCCACAGCCCTGCCAACCAGAGTTCTGTCAACCATAACTGAGACCTGTTCCCACCCTATGTCTTCACCCAGGACATAACTGTGCTCAGCAGTTTTTTTCTTAATCCATTTTTTGTTTCTACGCCTCTGCTTTGGCACTTCAGACTCTTGACATGTATTTGGGCCCGTCCCTTTGAAAGTTTCAGCAACCTTTACTCCGCTCTGTTCAGCCCAGCTTATGGGAAAATGG
Organism: Pinus albicaulis; assembly: GCA_034641835.2. Lineage (NCBI taxonomy): Eukaryota > Viridiplantae > Streptophyta > Pinopsida > Pinales > Pinaceae > Pinus > Pinus albicaulis. The sequence goes on along the minus strand of CM076581.1, from coordinate 72,455,950 downwards.
GAGGCTCGTACACTTGCCTTCTCCCCAGAACCGTCGGCACTACTGACCACAGGCGCAGAGGGGTCCAGATCAATGAAAAAGTCATATGAGGAGTCTTCCGGTAAGCCATCCAAGGCCACATTCCCAGCTTGGATGGATACCTTCCCCCCGATCAGAGACAGCGTAGGTTCACTCCCCTTCAGAGCATTTAGCGCATCCAAACCAGGCTTAAAGCCTACCGTCCTGCCCTCGAGCCCTGCGTGGAAAAACAAAGGCGACAAACTCCCATCCGATAGAATCGGGGGCTCCACCGTTCCGTTTAAAAAACCACCTGACAGTCCTCCGACTCTGGAGCAGACAGGTTCTGTTGAAACGAGACCTCCTTGCGCAGATGCAGACAAAGAGCTGATCTGATCAACGACTCCCGAGGCACACCCAGCTCCATTCAAAAAACTCGCAGTCCCGCCCAAACGCATCCTTCCGCTCAGCTTCTTACCCTATGAGCTCATTATTATCAATCCTATTCATCTCTTCTTTCGACAGATCTATCTACTAATTGTAACAATGTTGGTGCATATTGAAGATTTGGAAGTCTTAGTTTATCCATAGTTTGTTTTCTCATGATGTTTATGGATGCTCCTAAGTCGATCAATGTGTTTGGAATTTTGATACCATTGTGTGTGTCTTCACAATGGGACTTCCTGGACCCAAATATTTTTGTATTATTGATTCTCCCATCATGATGTCTATAATTTTCCCAACTATCTGTATTCTTTTTACTTCTTTTATTTTTCTTTCAGGTTTTTTTATACTCAACTCCCTTATTGTCTTTGTAAGGATTGGAATTTATTTTATAGCTTGTAGCAAAGGAATTTTTATGCAAACATTATTTAGCTCATCTAACATATCATAATTAGGAAACACGATTTTTTTTTCTACCCCTTTATCAATTTGTAGTCTTTCAGGGAAAGGTGGTTTTGAGACCGATATTTAAGGTTGTTCTATAATAAAAGTTGAGTTTATTGGAGTATCATTTGTTTTTTTTTTAATATTTTCTTTCCAATGAAGATATGTCTCTTCTTCAGAATAATTATTTTTCTTTTGAAGATTTTCATTTTGATGAGGAGATGTCCCTTCATCAGAATGGTCATCTTTTGTTTTCTCTTGGATAACAATAGATGGAAATTTCTTTTCTAATATTCTACTAGATCTAAGTTGGACATTATTAATATCTAGTGGAGTTATCATATAGGTCTGAAAATTTTGTCCCTCCATGTTGTAAACATGTTGTGCATTTTTATTGTTTGGGTTTGGAAGTGGTTGAGGCTGCAATTGATTTGGTCTTTGTGGAAATGGAAATGAAAGTTGTGGATTCTGATTTTGAAATTTAGGTTGAAGTTGTTGACTAGATTAAGGAAAATGTTGTGGCGGAAATCTTGGATAAGGTTGTGGTTACTAGTGATATTGAGAGTATCTACCATAAGGATTTTTCCATCCTTGTGTCCAAGGTTGGGATTGAGACCAAGAATGCTGCCATGACATTGGTGCAGTCCAATTATTTTGTGGGGATTGAGTATACATCTGAGTGTTGAAACCTTGATTATGTGATCCTTGCCATGGTATTCTAGCAACAAAGCAAAGAGGATCTACCTGGTTTGGAACCATTTTCTCTTGGTAGATAGCTTTAAGACCTGGGGTGGAAGGACACTTCTTTGTTTCATGATTTTTTATACATATAACACATATTTCTACACTTTTCAAATCAAGAGGACATTCTCTTAAGGCATGTTTCTTTCTACACTCAGGACAAAAGATAAATAAGGCATCACTTTTAGCTCTTTTCTTATTTTGTAGTTTCAAGGTGTCCTTTTTTTCACGAAGACTCCCTAAAATATATGTTTTGAATTCATCAAAAAAATTTCCTATTTAAACTCTACTTACTGTTCCAGTTGCAGATTTATTAATTCTAGAGAGAACAAGGTATCTTGAATTCTTTCCAACTCTTGACTTACCTCTTGAAAGATGTATGCATAATTTAGAAATATCAGGTAATGATAGATGAGAAATATATCTTTTTCCCATCATGTTAAGGATATCTATCCATTCATCTCTAATGGATTTCAATAAGATAGCCTTTCAAAGTATCTCCATCCAAATTTTCCATTTTAGCCCTTTTAAGTTTATAACTGAATATTTCAATTAAATCTTCCAGATTCTCATCTTCTCTGTGCATCATCTTACAAAATTCATCTTTCTAATTATGAAGTGTGTAGTAATCCTTGTATTTTTGTAAGAATGCAATTTTCATTTCTTCCCATGTCCTAATGGAATGTGTTATTAATCCCATAAACCATTTTAATGTTGCATCCTTAAGGGTTGTTGGAAACAATTTCAATTTTTGAGAATCGAGTAAGTAGTCATATGATCTACATAAAACTTCGAATTCAAAAATAAATGTTTCAGGATCCTCAATTCTTAGCCCATGGAAGTTAGGAAGGATAGAGGGTGAGATATTTTTCATTGTGGAAGTAGTATCTTCATTAAGTATAGGAAATCCAACAAGATCTGGTTCTCCTCTTTCTCCTCTACCTTTACCTCCACCTCTTCCTCCACCTCCACCTCCAATACTAGGTCAACCTTCGCCTATTCTTAAATGTTCATCATTCACATTGTGTACTTTTCCTTCCCCTTCTCCAGCCATTGTATATTCTTCAGAACTGATATAAGATTCTAAGATTGGAATTGTCTCTTCCTCTTCTGATTCTTCTGGTTCCTCTATCAATGGTATATTAAAGAATATTTATTCTTCCTCTTCCTGACTAGGGTATTTATAGCTCTTGAGCTAAAAATTGTTCTCCAATAGAGGTTAGGAAAATCACTCCTTCTGTTGGGGATGTGAGATATTGTTCTTCCACAACTGCTTCAGTTGATGAGGTTGGTAAATATCGAGGTTGAATTCCTGACCTTATTACCTCAGGAAGTCTATGTCTACCTGCTAAGAATGGTATTCGAGTTTTGGTGGGTGGTGTGGCACTACGAGGTCTTGATGGGGTGAGTGGTGTTGTTGGAATCAAACTTCTACATTTAGCTACAAATCTACCCCTAGAATCTATTTCTTTACAAATGCCATTTTTCTATTTTTTAAATTGATTTTTATAAGAGAGATAAGGCTCCTATTTACACTTCCCTGACAACGGCACCAAAATTTTTAGTCAATTTAATGTTCTTAAATTGTTATCATAAATTATCGACCGAAGTTTGTAATCTTGTGAAGTGCAAGTGCACTATATATGCTAGAATCCTTTCTTACTTAGTTTATTATGATGATTTTATTTCTGAAGGTTGTTTTTGAAGATGTTTTTATTTTGTATGTCCTTAATGAATTTGATGAATTGTACTACAAATTTATGAAGACTAAACTAAATTTGAATTTTAACTAAGTTCCAAAAACTACAACAAATTTATTTTCAAGTCTTAACTAATTTATCCATTAGTAGCTAAGAATTAATTTGAGAAAACTAAAATTCTAGAAAAGAAGCAACTCTAATATTTTTATGTCTTTTTAGAAATTTTATGTAAATTAAATTTGAACCAAAGAATAGGTGAATCAATAATTGTACTGAATCACTACAAAGTATTTACACTATTATGCTCAGAAAATAATTTTCTAAATCACTATTGAAAAATAAACTACTTAGACTTTGTAAGAAGGAACTTATTGAAAACTGAAAGGGAAATCTTCTATTGCTTTAATGTGTCTCACAAATGAAAAACTAATATACAACAAACCACTGTTGCATAGAAAGAAAATATGATTATCTTTGTGTCTTAACCATTCAAAAAATAAACCTACATGAAATGACAAAAAAAAATTATTTAAACATATATTCTAACAAGATGAAAATATGAAATGATTATAGCAACTAACATAATGAATGAAAATGATAAAAAAAGCAAGCATTTATACTACGAAATTCTGGAAATGTTTACATATTCTAACATAAGAATGAAAATAAAAGAAAATCATACATTTATGTTACAAAATATAGTGAAAGCATAACCTGTGGATAAAAATGAAGTTACGGAATAACATCTAAATACAAGAATATAAATGAAATAGAACCTCTTCTATTGCAGGGGCCCTCCACAATAGACGCTTTCAAGTCTAATATTTACTAATTGTGCATTGAGGCTACGGCACACTTCTTCATTCAAGTAGGAAATAAAAAATATTTTTAATGAGATTACTGCCACACAATCATTCCTCTCTGTCAATACAATTACTAGCCCGATATTTATAAAATCATGTCATAGGCTTTTACGCCTATTAGGACTAGAAAATTCTATCTTAACCTCTAAATAGAAAGTAGAATTTTTTTGCTTCACTATTTTCTATGTGGTAGAGCAAATCATGAAGCGCGATGGCTTCAAACTCCTTTCTTGCTTGTTTTAGCATCCAGTTGACCGTTCCTTTGACCACGTATCTAGGTGATTTCCTACTTGATTTAGGCCAGATGGATTGGATGATATCCATGATAGGATCAATTTTCACCTACCCATATATTTCACTGCTCCATTAATACCTAAGAACCTATCGAACTGTGGTGGTGGCTATAGAAATAGAGATTGGCTGCAGAATTGTGTTAATTCCATAGCTAATGAACATTTTACTCTAATAATAAGGAACAATTGAAAATATGAAAAAAAAAATCATTAGAATACCTTACTAGGTCAAAATTTGCAGTTTAATTTTTTTTTGAGCTAACAATGTTGACAAAAAGAAGGAAAGATAAGTGAAAGGGAGTGTCAAAATTGAGGCAGTTTTGAGGCTCTATAGATATCGTGGTAAAAATTCCAAGATCCAAAAAAAAAAGAAATCAACCTTTTATTAATTCAGTTACAAGGGGATGAGAGCCCATAAAGGCCTCAACCAATCTAGGAAAATATTTACAATGAAAGGCTTAGGCAATAAAATTTTCCTTGATGAGTTATTTGATACAAATGAGGCCAAAGAAAGGCCTTGAAATCTAAAAATTTAGAGGTTCACTTTACATATAAAAATCATATTTGATGAGAAGAGAAATTTTCACAAAGCGAGAAAGGCTAGGCCTCCTTAAGCCCATGACCTAGAGAGAAAAGTGTTGCCCTAAAAGAGAGCTCGACCTTGCCAAAATGGACCCTCAAATGCTCACAAACACCTTGAACACTAGCCTCCAAATTAGAGAAAATCCAAATAACAAGAAAAAGTTATAAAGGGCTGCAAGATAAACCGAATATTAGCTTTGAAACTAATACAAAAAATGACAAAAGTATATGTACAATATAGTCTACAAAAGCTAAGCTAATGAATGTGAGAGAACTCTATTCTTTGCTTAGCTATCATTCAAGATCTTAAGTAACAAATAAACAAATATGAGCACAAGATTTTGAAGTAAGGAATTATATTGAAAGAAATATTCTTGAAATATGAGCCAAGACCATGAGTCCTAATGATAAAACAAAGTGCTCAAGAGACTTGTGAAACCAAGATGCCTAAATTAAACCAATTTAAGCTTGCCAATTGTGTAAAATACTCGCCTGATTTTAGAAAATGATATTGCATGTGTTGTAATAGAAGCTCAATTCAATTACTCAATAAATTGAAATACACAAATGTCAAATTTGTGCAAAAATGAAAATGGATGTGAGAGCTATGTCAAAAACTAATCCTGTATGAGTGAAATGAAATTAGAAAATGAGAAATAGAGTAAACAAACTAAGATGATTAATTTACCCACAAACAAAGATCCTCCCTCCAAATGGGGAGAAGGGATACCATGGGAAAAATCTCAAGCTCTCTCTCAAGAAAATTTAGCGTTTTTTATTACCGAATAGTTACAATGAAAAGAGACCTCTCAAGAGACTTTGAAAAGAAAGGAAACCTTTCCAAAATTTGTGCTTATGATGCACTAGAATTACTCCTTAGATGCCCAAAATAATTGGCAAACTAATGGCATAAAGAAAAGGCCTCTAAACTCTGCAAACTTGGAGATATGTTTACATGTAAAAATCCAATTGTGAAACTCTCCAAATTTTCCCAATGTGTGGACTATTTTGGTATTCACAAATCAGCCACTTTACAATCACAATGCATGTGAGAGGAGAGAGGATAAGCCTCTTCTAGCTCTCGACCCTTGAGGAAAAAAATAGAACCCTTGACAGCAATCGATGGATTCCCTCGAAAACTAGTCTTAAAGTGAGAGCCCAAGATCCTGCACAAAATTTGATAAAATTTTCAAACAATGAATCCCACAATATGCCAGAAGAACAAGTTAAAGAAGAGTGCAAAAAAAAAAAAACCAATTGTTAGCTATGAAATTAATCAAGAAAATTACAAATGTATATGTACAATAGTCTACAAAGGTTAAGCTAAAGAGTATGAGTAAACTCTCCTATTTTCTTGGCGATAATTTGGCTCTAAAATAACAATACTATAGTAAATGAAGCACAATATTTTGAGAAATAAATATTAACTGCATTATGCTTGAGATATGAGCCCAAAGCGCAGAAGAAATCCCTGCAAGACAAATTCGAAAGACGAGGCTTTGGAAATTGAAAAATGTGGGTTCTCCTTGAGTATTTCAATGTAATATCCCAAAAGGGAGAATGCATTAATACTAAAAAAAAAAAAGAACTGCAGCAAAGTAAACAATAAATCTATATACACATCAGAATGCACAGAAATATGTGAGCCATTTTCTTATATTGGAGGTAAAAAATCAATTAAAACAGTGCTCAAAATATGAGACACTCAAGCCACAAGTAGAATGACCCTGCAATGATTTCCCAAGAGGGACTGCGTAAATGTTGAACTGCTGGAAGGTAAACTGCATTGTCCCTGTTGCAACTATTGGGGCTACAACTTCTTGAAAGATAAAAATTCATATCTAGACAGAATGGGAGCTTTGATGATGCTGAAATTGTAGATCTGGGCTCAATGATGGATTCCCAAGATAACCCATAAAGGGTTTCTCAGATCTGTAGTCCAAGAAAACCACCTTCTTAGGGCTTGACATATATGTTGCTGGGAATGTAGATCTAAACCAAGATATGATGATATGATGGCTGCAATGGTGCATAATCAGATCTATGCAAGAAGGGATAACCCTTTCACTAGATATTTGGGCTAAAAGCTCAAGATCTAGCTCCTTCAATCTCCTCCACTGAAAATAGTTGTTGGATGAACAATAGCTTCAGAAAAATGTGTTGACAGAGAGGGAGGCTTAATAGCCTACTGTTGGATGTGTCAAATCAGCTCTGAATGATGGAAACAATAGATCCAATGTGAGGAGATGATTCCTCACAGGATTTCTAGCTGAAATACTGGAAAATTCCTTCCTCCAATAGATCTACAGGACTGAACTGCGCAATCCTTGAAGGGACTGCTGGTGCACGGAGGTAAAACCAAATGGCCTGAATGCCAGATGTAGATATGCTTCTCTTGAAAGGCTGAATGTGAAGAACAAAGTTGTAGGATGAATCCTCCACTAGTTTCCTAGTTGAATGCTAGAAAAAACCTTCTGAAGATGGCACCAATGCCTGATAAGGAATGAAGAGCAATCCTCTTTCCAAAGCTACTCAAAGAAAGAGGTGGGATCCCTGCTCAGGAACACCCTGTGCTAAAAAACACTACAAAATCTGCTAAACAGCTCAAGTCTGCATAGAAATGTCCTAAGAAAAATCTAGATCTAAACAGATCAAGAAATGAATAATCCAAATCATGCCTTCCATTGTGCCTTCATATTCATTATATGCATGAGCCTTCCATAGCCTAGGCCCACTCAAAACTGCGTTGTACATTCGGACAAAGTCCCCATGTTTGACTGCGCTGTTGCTTCATGTCCTCCATCATGTTCACATGGGGTGATCACCCTCTCCATCATATGTGCATTAAATGCATCACTTCCTCCACTATCTTATTATAAGTGTTTCATGATCTTCTTTGAATGCACTATGATCTTATTTGACCTTATCAAATATCCTTATGATTTTATATTTAAGATCCATGATCTTATTTGACTGTTTCATCCTCCATAATCTATCTCATAAATGAGACATGATCTCCATTAATGGAGTTGCTCCACTACTCCATGTTTTTAGATCTAGATCTAGAATATCCACATACACACATTAAAAGTGGATTTTATTCATCTTTGAGGCTTGTGGATCCCTCCACCCTTTTATTTAATTAATCAATTAAGTTTATTAAGGACTCTAATATTCCAAATATGATGTGAAAATTTGGGAATATTACAGTCCTCCCCTGGAAAAATGTTGCTTGTCCTCAAGCAACTCCAAAAGTAGATGCAAGCCATCTATTCCCTTCCAAATGGCACCCACATAAGGAAGGCTTCCTCCATTTTCTGCAATGTGTTATGCATGTTTGGTTCCAAAGTTTTCTATCAAAAATATATAGAATGACCTCCAATTGCATGGTTAGATGTCCTCCTCCCACCATGAAACACCAAGTGACAACCATATGATGTCCAACATCATCATTAATACATGATATACATAAAATAAAGTGGCTCTTTCCAAAAAGGAAAAGCTCCATCTCATAATACGTCTTTCCATCACATGATTTATGAATTTGATTGAGCATTGTCAAGCTCTCATCCTTAACCCTGTTGGCCTTGCTGGATCCAAGCATCATTCCAACATTATGCAAAAGAAGAAAAGGAGATATATGGGTAGACAAGGATGTCAAACCATATTCTCCCAATAGTACCCACCAGAGTAAGGCCCTCTGCTGCCATCCCCCATCTCCTCCATGTGAGATGGACAAGATAAACTCCCCCAAAAGCAACCAAAGCAACAAGAGGTCTTGCTGCTTCCTCTCCTCTTCATGTGCATCATTGAGTAAAGACATACTGATAGACATGTGGAATGTCACATCAGCCCAATATAAGCAAACACCATCAATATACATCATGAGAGCATCATGACAAGTTCTACCCAATACAGAACACATAGATATAGGAGATGTCATGTGGTGGCCAAACTCTCTCAAGGGAAACCAAAATTAACATGCCTTCTTTTGCTGCATTCTATCATTGATACATAAGGCATGAATTAGAAAAAAATGAGCTATTGGGTGGTAACCATACTCACCCAAGAGCAGCCAGCGCAGCCATGCCTCCTTCATTTCATAAGTGTTTTTCAAGGCATGGATCAAAGAAATAGGAGCCTTTGGGTAGTGACAAAGATATCTCAAAAGAAACCAAAGTAACCAAGCTTGTTGGCCCATGTCATATAACTGCAAGTGGTCATGCAACCCCTTGCTTATCATCCTCACCCACTCATCCCAATGTGGATGATGAATGATGTACTACATAATCATGGTATCCTCCCTTTTTAGAATACCATCCTCCCCAAACTGATGAAGAACTTTGCACTTCATGAAATGTTGAAGTGCACCTCCAATGAGATCTCTCAAGGAGATTCTATTTTCACCAAAGGCCCTCCAAAAACAAATAGGTGTTGGATCTGTTGCAGGTAGAAGTTTCTCTTTGAGATGTGAGATTCTCATTGAGAAAGGGTCATCTAGAAAGGAGAAAATATTTCTCATCTCAAGATGCCTACCATTTATCATCTTTACCTCCATTGCTTCATGAGTGAAGCTACCTTTAGAATGCTCCAAGAATGATGGGGCCTCTTCATTTTCATAGCTACAAAGTGACAACATTGTAGATCTGCATGGTAATACATGTGCTGTCTCAAAGAAAGGCACAATACTGATCTCATAACCAGTTATTGTACATAGGATCATGCTAATCCCATTTTCTGAAACTCTACACTTTAACTCAAAGGGTTGGATGTAGCTCAACAATGATGAACTGGGATAGTTCTTAATCTCCTCCTTCATTATATCAAGGGTCCTCTGCACTGTGATATGTTGCTGCTTCAAATTAGTATTTTGTTCTAACCCTTGGTTATTCATTGGCCCTGATGGCATGTATTCATAAGTTTCAATAAGATCCACTGAAACAATATGTGATGAAAGTTCATGCATACCTTGGATCAACTGATGTGTGGAAACCTCTTGCCAAAACACAAGATTTCCTCCAACCGGGACAATAGTGCCTCCAACTGATAGTAAGAGTGATGGTTGCTCTTCTCCAAGTGTACCAGCGCTGGAATCTTCCTCCTTTCCCTCATGCATCTCTTGAATCATGCATGGGACTCTATGTGTCAAGAGCTCAATACTATCTTGCAAGGTTGCAAGTGTCCCTTCTCCGGATGCAAGTACTTCTGCAGCTGGTGGTGAATGTAGTGACTGTTTGTCCACAGTGACAAGATTGACATCATCCTTTGTTTTCTTAGGAAATGTCTCCTTATGATACATCTCTGGTTTTATCATATCAAACTTCTTCCTCAACTTGTGAAAGAAATCTAAATATTTAGTCACCTTTTCATTCTCCATGTGACCAAACCACCAAACATTGGATTCACCTAAAAGATGAAGTGCTACAATTTGAACATCCTCTCCTTCAGCTATAGGATGTAGCCTGAAAAATGCATCTAAATCTTTCCTCCAAGCCTTAACAATGCTTGAGGAAGATCCATCAAATGTAGGCAAATAGAATCTATTATGCCTCTTTATTCTATTAGTGCTATAGGATCCTCTTTCTTCTTTGATTTTGAAGAATTACTAGAGAGTTAGCTTCTCCTTGAATGCTCTAGACTGTGCTTTGTACTCTTCAAGATATAGACTGAGAGTCTCATGAGTCTTAGGTTCTCTTTTTTCTTCATTTCTACACCTTTCACCTTCTCCAAAGAAAGTGGGCATAGTGGATCTATGAGAAGATATATGATTCTCTGGTCTTCCTTTCTGCTGATAGGAAGTGATTAGACCTTCCTCATCAAATATTATTCTTGGATCTTCTTTCTGCCTTTCCTTATTCATTTTATTGACCTCCTTGGAGAGATCTTGCATAGATCTAAAGAATGGAGTGGCAGCATTATCCTCTTTCATGATAGATCACATCTATCTGCTTCTTATTTTGATGTAAAAGATGAAGTGTCCACAAGCTAAGCCAAGGATCATGCTCTGATACCACTATAATATCCCAAAAGGGAGAATGCAGTAATACTAAAATACAATAAAATAACTATAAAAAATTAAACAATAAATCTATATACACATCAGAATGCATAGAAATAGCCTAGCCATTTTATTATATTGGAGGTGAAAAAGCAATTACAACAATGCTCAAAATATGAGACACTCAAGCCACAAGGGTGGCCTAGAATGACCCTGCAATGATTTCCCAAGAGGGACTGCGTTGTCTCTGCTACAACTGTTGGGACTGCAACTGCCTGAAAGATAAAAATTCAGATCTAGGCAAAATGGGAGCTCCGATGATGCTGAAATTGTAGATCTGGGCTCAATGATGGATTCCCAAGATAACCCAGAAAGGGTTTCTCAGATCTGTAAGTCTAAGAAAACCACCCGCTTAGGGCTTCACATATATGCTACTGGGAATGCAGATCTGAAGCAAGATCTGATGATATGATGGCTTCAATGGTGCACAATCAGATCTATGCAAGAATGGATAACCCTTTCACTAGATCCTTGGGCTAAAAGCTCAAGATCTAGCTCCTCCAATATCCTCCACTGAAAATAGCTGTTGGATGAACAACAGCTTCAAAAAACTATGCTGACAAAGAGGGAGGCTCAATAGCCTACTACTGGATGTGTCAAATCAACTCTTGAATGATGGAAACAATAGATACAATGTGAGGAGATGATTCCTCACAGGATTTCCAGCTGAAATAATAGAAAATTCCTTCCTCCAATAGATCTATAGGAATTAACTGCATAATCCTTGAAGGGAATACTGCTGCATGGAGGTAAAACCCAATGGCCTGAATGCTGGATATAGATCTGCTGCTCCTGAAAGCCTGAATGTGAAGAACAAAGTGGTAGGATGAATCCTCCATTGGTTTCCTAGCTGAATGCTAGAAACAACCTCGTGAAGATGGCACCAATGCCTGATAAGGAATGAAGAAAAATCCTCTTTCCAGAGCTACTCAAAGAAAGAGGTGGGATCCCTGCTCGGGAACACCCTGTGCTAAACAACACTGCAAACTCTGCTAAATAGCCCAAGTCTACATAGAAATGTCCTAAGACAAATATAGATCTAAACAGATCAAGAAATGAATAATCCAAATCATGTCTTCCATTGTGCCTTCACTTTCATTATATGCATGAGCCTTCCATAGCCTAAGCCCACTCAAAAATACGCTGTACATGTGGACAAAGTCCCCCATGTTTGAATGCGCTGTTGCTTCATGTACTCCGTCATGTTCACATGGGGTGATCACCCTCTCCATCATATGTGCATTAAATGCATCACTTCCTCCACTATCTTATTATAAGTGCTTCATGATCTTCTTTGAATGCACTATGATCATAGTTGATCTTATCAAAGATCCTTATGATTTTATATTTAAGATCCATGATCTTATTTGACTGTTTCATCCTCCATAATCTATCTCATAAATGAAACATGATCTCCATTAATGGAGATGCTCCACTACTCCATGTTTTTAGATCTAGATCTAGAATATCCACATACACACATTAAAAGTGGATTTTATTCATCTTTGAGGTTTGTGGGTCCCTCCACCCTTTTATTTACTTACTTAATTAAGTTTATTAAGGACTCTAATATTCCAAATATGATGTGAAAATTTGGGAATATTACATTCAAGAGTGGGTTGGTTCCTCCGAGAATTGCCCCTGACGCTTGAAGCTTGATTGAAATAAATATGTGAAAATTTTATAGATATATTGGACATCAACTAAATCATTCTCTATCTAGAGCAAGTAAATAATCCATATGCTAATGTAAGATAGCTATACATCAAAAAAACTTGAAAATAATAATGGAAATAATAGCATAATGAAATAAGTAGAAAGACAAGAGAAATAATTTCAATATATTACCATACACAAGGAGAATAACACCTCAAATGTAACCTCAAAGTCTTTTGTATTAATTTTCAAATGAGTGTACAATCCAACAAAGTATCCTCAGGCCCAATAGCTTGTATCAAGATTACATAGTGAGAGCCGATGGCTCTATTATATAGAAGTTTGGGAGACAATCCCAAGACAAATGGTGAAAATCCCAAGACAAATAGGTGACAATCCCAATGCTCCTTCATGCAAATTCGAATTTCCGAAGTGGAAACTTGATTTCTCCTTTAGAGGCTCACACAATCCTTGATGAGGGAGTGCGAATTAGATGAGAGGAAATGTGGGAGAGTGAAGTGGAGTGGTGGGAGACCACTCTCAACCTCACTCAAGCCAACTCTAATCCGATCTCAAGTCAACTCATGATATCTACTTGAATCTCGAGTTAACTTCCTCAAATCGTGGATCTTGTCACTGGAACTTGTTGTCTTCTCCACAAAAAATTCCTTTTTCTTGATTTGCAGTTTATGTGGAGTCCACATCACTTGGAAACTCAACTTTGACCTTTAGATGGATTTCCACCTCATTTTAACATCATTTGAGCATGTGTGAATATTTATTTTTCTCCATTTATTTAATTGTTGGGCTAATCTATTATCACATTTTCCACAAAACTTAGGAAAAATGGGTTTTGAGGGTCTGGAACTTATTTTTTACCCCTCAAAATGTGTCGTAGTAGAAATTTGAGGGTGAGAGGTGTAATTTTGAGCACACATACCCCATACAACTTCTTTATACATCACTTATTACATTTTACATTCAGATTTTTTTCAAATTTCCACCTTGAGGGAAATTAAAAAAAATATTAAAAAAATGACCCCTAGACCTAAATTCCACAAAATTTTACGAGTGATCTAGTATGGAAATATACAATGAATATAGACACTAGGACTCACCCAAGGCCTTACCATCAAGCCACACTTCAGATTTTGGGTTATGCTTGGAGGAAAAAACTCAATTAATTATTAAGTCCCCATAAGAACCTAATAATTAACCAAGTGAAAAAAACCTCTTAGAGTAAACTCATTTGATGACGAGGTCCCAAGTTACTTAGGCCTATTACATGACTCAACTCATCATACTAGAATCACTTTACATTATCCCCATAGGGCTTGTGGAATCTGAGTATAACAGAGGAAGATGAGAAGAAGAAACAGATTTGAAAAACTCTGATGATATAGTGAACTCCAATGGTACATGAAGCCTTTGATATATCCTCGGGTATGGAGTATTCAAAAAAAAATTCAGGTGCAACTTCAGTGGTTAGCACCACCCAAATAGGAAACTAACCAAAACGTCCAGGTGTTAAAGGTGCAAATAAAAAGGTGAACAAGGTGATGAGAATATTAGTGAAAAGACGAAGAATGAGAGGATGGAAAGATGAAGAGATGGAGAGAATGTCGTTAAAGTGCAGAGAGCAAGATAAACTTCTCCCTGAAAATGATGCCTGAATATGTTATCGCCTAAATTGTGCAAGCTAGATGTAATAACGCTAAGGATGGGCATTGTCACTATGATCCCTACCCTCTTTGTTCTAGATGTCTACCTACAATAGGATATAGGGGTAGTCCCTATGAAATGTGAATATGCTAGACTCGTTGGCAACCAACAAGTCCGGGAGACACAAATTAATGTACTAGCAACTTGGTTAATTTATCAAGTTAAATATTAGCTTAGATTTATCTTGAAAGAACAGTGCCTTAATGGAGTCAAATACTTGCTTTATATTTAATTATTTACCAAGTAACCAAATGAACAATTGTTGCTTTAAGATGATTCACTATCCTAGATGAAATGAAAACCCTACAATCTATGTGAGATGCAAATCTTGGTTTATTTTAAATTATATGCCTATCTAAGTGAATCATTTTGAGACCATTCAGGATAGCTCTCCTTGCCGGAGAGAAAAAATCCTACAATAGATATGAGAGAATGCAATCTTTTGAAGAAAAAAAATACTTTGCTGTCACGGTAAAAACTCAATTATGGTTTAAATTCTGCAATTTTTTTTTTTTTTTTTTTTGTAAAAAAAAATTGGGGAAAAAATAGAGGTATTATCGGAGGGAGGTATTTTCTGGGGGAGGTGTTTACTAGGGCAGGGGGAGGCATTTTCTGGGGTAGGTATTTGCTGTAGTAAAATTAAAAAAAAAATTTTAAATTTGAAAAGGGCCGTACATGCCGAGGACTGGAATGGGAAGGGAAGGTCGATGGTTGGAGGGTGAAGCAGATGGGACGAGAGGGATGGGGGAGATGGATGAGAGGGGAGATGAGAAAGGGGAGTGATGGGGGAGGGGGAGGTGAGTGCATGAGAGGGTAGGGTGAGGTGGATGGGAGGGGAGCGATGGGGGAGGGGGAGGTGAGTGGACGCGAGGGGAGGGGGAGGGATGAGGAGGGCCGAGGGTGAGGGAGAGGGAGCAGTGGTGGAAGGGGGGGCAATAGACAAGAGGGACGGCCGAGGGTGAAGGAGAGGGAGAAGTATATGGGAGGGAGGGCTGAGGGTGAGGGAGATAGAGAAATAGATGGGAGGAAGGGCCGAGGATGAGGGAGAGGGAGTAGCGGCGGACGGGGGAGCAGTAGATGGGAGGGAGGGCTGAGGGTGAGGGAGAGGGAGAAAAAACAGATGAGAGGGGAGACGTGAGGGGGGTGAGGAAAGGCTGAGGGCCAAGGGGTGAGGGAGCGGAGGGTGGAGAGCGAGGTTGTGAAATGGGGAGGGCCGAGCGCTGTGAGGGAGGGCGTGGGTCATGGTGAGTGACTGTGAGTGGGACAATGTGAGTGTTGCGAGGGAGGGCGTGAGGTGCGATGAGTGATGAGAGGAACTATAAAAATGATTTTTCACAGTAAAAATTAAATGTTCAGAGCTGAGAATTTGAGCTGAAATTGCACAATGGTGTGTAGAAAAAAATGAGGCAGAATTTGCCAAAAAAAATGCAGAATTATTCCAGAATTGCAGAATGGCAGGAGCAGTAAGAAATTGAATGCTAGGAGCACTAAAAACTGAATGCACAATGACAATTTGCAAAAAATTAAAAACATGAGGGAGTTACACCAAAGGCAGGAATGCCAAAAATGGGATTGGCTCTGATACCATGTCAGACCAGGAGGTGACTTCGCAAAACTGAAGATGCATTAGATGGAGATTGTGTTTGTACTTATACATGGAGGTGAGAATATTGGGATTCACTTCCCAATTTCTCTTGGCCTTCCTTATTTACTAAATTACAATAAAATACAATCTCACCCAATCCCTTAGGATTAGGTGTCAACATTAGTCTCTAGAGTAGGTTGCGAGAGATAAAACAAGGGGAAGCAACCTATGACTTGATTAATGATCCCTCCCCTTGAGTTCTAACCACCTAATGCCTTCGACATTGAAAAGGCTATGAATATCATGACTGAAAGGTCACCATGTTAACCACTAAAGAGGTTCTAGACTTTGCAAGCTGGGTGGGAAAGGTGGGTCTATCTCTTTATATACCAAGCTTATTCTTGGAAGTATGTTAATTAATGCAAAACTAGGTCTAAGATGCAAGTGCACACTATGAAGGATTACTCTTAAAGTGAGATTATTAGGTTTCTTAAGTAATGAGAGACAAATGATGATTTTCAACTTGAAACAATGAAGTAATTAAACGATGATAAATGAAAATATTCACCAGAAGAGAAAATGCTCAAAATAAATGGTGATAGAAAATGTTGCCAATATAAAAAATTGAAAATTAAATTGACGAGCTTAATACTCCAATAATTAGATAAGGCCCTCTTAAGCACAATTAACAAATCTTCAAGATTATAAAAATGGTCCAATATGCTAATTAAATACACAAGAGAGAGATTAAATTCGTTATGGACAATTAAATCTATAATTATGATTAAACTTGATTAAGTTCTTTGAGAGTGATTTAGATTGTAAATCCACAATAGCTATTTAACTCAACAATATCAATGATGAGCAATGAGAAACAAGAGCATCAATCCACAATGTATTCATAGAGCCAATCTTATCAAACAATTATAAATCCACTTAGAACACTTGTTCTTGTTAATGCAATGAGAGCTATGCTTATGCAACAATGCAAATGGATGTCAATGATGCAAGAGATGCAATGGAATGAAAAATGGAGCCGCCAAGAGACCAATGATTGCAATAGTAATAAAATCACCCAATTCCACTAGAAAACACTTATCCAAGATGCACAAGAGGTAGGGAACAAATGCTAAATGAAATTAAATAAATTCCAACTCCTTTTGACACCACTGTAAATTTTATATTAGGCCTTTATGCAGTGTATATCATACCTCAAATTATTATGACAACCTTTAATAGATGATAAAATATGCGAGAAAGGCAAGCCCAATAAGTGAAAATGATAAAACAATGATAAAATATGACTGCTAGCTTTCCTTTATGCCACAATTAAGCTATTTTATCACGACTATAGGTGAAATTATATGGCTGTAGAAAACATATCAAATCTGGAAAAAAACCCACAATCCACAAAAAGTTCACTTATGCACATCCAATTGACTTTAGATTAAATCTTAAAGCCTTACGAAATTATTTAGTGAATTTAGGCTTGATTTAGATGCACTTAAGCCCTAAATTATATACTGCTGTCATAGAATGCTTTAGAATTCAGAAAGAGAATTATGATAAATATGAAGGGTTAGAGGGAAAACCAAGAGGCATAGTGGCCTTGTAGTCAATTAGAGAGGATTACAACGGACTAGACCACTTGCAACCACCAAGTTAGCTTTAGAATCACTACAAAACCAAAGGTTAGAGATGAAAAATGAATCAATGACTGAAAATGGCCAAACTAGGGCTAGGAAACAAGGTTAGGGCTATGAAAAGGCCAATGATAGGCCTAAGAGGGAAAGAAAGGGTAGAGATGAGGGGAATGAGGCCTTAGAAGACCACAGAAAAGGAGAAGAAGCCCTTAAGGGATGACGTCAAGCTTCAAAAGGCTGTTGTAGGCCAAGTAAAGGCACTTTTAAGGCTTGTGGCTAAGGGATAAGCCCCTTAGGGGTTGAGTTAGGGGTTGAAGGGGGGCTAAGGGCCAAAGGAGGCTCCCCCAGCATAGAAAAGGGAAGAAAAGGGAGACCGAGGCCTCAAAAGGCCTACCCCTAGGAAAATGAAGGGGGTTTTGGGGCCTTAAGAGGCCACAAAAATCCCTCAAATGGTTGTGGCCAAATGAAGGAGTCATTAGAGGAAATTTTAGCCTAAAATTTCCCATGAAATTTTCACATAATTTCCATATCATAATATTTAAACCAATCAAATCATTTAAATTTTAAAAAAGGTACATGTAAATATTTTGGAGGGAAAAGAAGAAAAACTCCTTTTTTTTTAATTGTATTTGTGGCTTATCTATTATAGGTTTACTCAAATTTAAAGTGTAGACACTATTTTGATGTGGAATTTAAAGTGTAGACACTTTTTCGATGCATAATTCAATTCCGCATTGAACGAGTGTCTACACTTGAAATTTGAGTTAACCTATAAGGAGATAAGCCAAAAATACAATTAAAAAAAGTAGTTTTCCTCTTTTCCTCCAAAATTCATAACTCTTATTTTATTATTTTTCCTTAGGAGGCCACTTTTAGGCTGAAATTTACTCTAATGAGGGACGAAGACCTAAAAATGGCTTATAAACCTCACGACTAGGGTAGAGGAGGAGGATGACTAGGCCTAAGGGCATAAAAAAAATTGAAACCCCTGCAAACACAAATTTTCTCCATAAAATCACTGCAAAATGTTGGACGACTTCCCTTATTAGGCTGGAAATCAAGTTGTTGGAAGCTGGGGAGGCTAGATATTACCCTCAAGGGCCTAGATCAACCTTCCTTGATTGGATGAATAAACTAGAAAAAATTGTTGCTTAAAACCCTTGAGCTATCAGCTGCAAAATGAATAAAAGAATTCCAAACCCCAAATATATATACAAAATTTCAAAAACCCAAATAACCTAGTTCTGCAAAATAACAAGGGTTAAAAAATAATTTACAAATATTTACAATATTTACAAATTAAATTTACAAGTGCTCATCAGCAAATAAATTATTTTTAGCCCAAAATCAGTAATAATAATTTTGAAAAATAATAATTTGAGTAAATGGAAATGGGTGAATAATTTTGAAATATAGATTTGGCCAAAACCCTCCTGCAAAATTATTTACCACAATGAAATCTTAGAGGTCAAACATAGTCAACTCTTTTCCACAGTCTGTGAACTTGGAGCCCAAGTGTTAGTGTACCTGTAAATCTCTATAGTTTTCTCAACATAAAATTGTTAGATCATATGGTGAATACAATTGTTAGCTATAAAATGTTCTTACCACCAACAAATGATATAACAATTCGATTTTTTTTTTTTTTTTTGGGCACAAAATAGAATAAAAAATAGCTAACACATAACACAGATCAACAAATGAACACCATGAATTGAATCCCAAAGACTTTCTATTATGATAAAATAATGTTCCCATCATAGTAACAACTCAATACCACGTTACAATTTTTTTAGATCATCCAAATATATCAAATAGAAGCTCAATAACTTTTTTATATAGAGAAATCCCTCCAAGTGGAAAATAACGATTAGTTGGCTTGATCCTAGTCAAAATAATCTCTACCGTCGAAATAACTTGATCATCTTTAAATCTCCACCGTCAATTTTTTTATTTTGATAAAAATTCGATTTTTTCTTAAATCCCACATTTAATTAATCCAAAAATCAATATTTTGGATTAATTTCCTCAAAAATTAGAATTTTACTTAACCACCAAGGTCCAAGGGCTCAAAATTTCTCAATATATTCATTTTTCCCTTGGTGGGGGACCCTCCAAAAATTGGCTTCTCTTTGACCCACAATTTTGTGATTATTTTCCACTTAGAGAGAAATTAATTTCTCTATAATTATTTTTGACTCAAAATTAATTAATTTTCTGGTTTAGGATTTTTATTTAATTTAGTCAGAAAATTTAATTATTTGACAGTTGAAAGAATTTAATGATTTTTCGACCCTCAAATATTTTTAGCCATGGTTTTTGATTAAGAGGGACCACACACTTAAATATCTCTACATCAAAAAATTCAAATTCAACCCTTGAAACAGGAAATACACATTTATACTTAGGCGCTCAATAATTTACCCAATTTTGCGATACAATATGATCTAGTATGAAACCAAGTGTGCTTGTAATAAAATAATTTAGCCAATGTGCTAAAATTTTTCTAAAACACAGTTTTACAATAGACTCAATATAGCACTAGGACTCACGTAAGACCTTGTCAATGAATTCCACCCTAGATTTGGGGTTTAAGGTGGAAGAAAAACTATGTCGATTATCTATGTTTTGAAACATACAAAATTTGGTGAGGTTAACAAACTTCCTAGAATGAAATCCTTTGCCAAAATCAGAGGCTTACCTAGGTGTTGTTACATAATTAAATGATCATAGTAGCATCATTAACAATACAACTTGCAGAAATTGGGTTTACAATGATACAATTATACTGGCCAATGAATTTGAACTTTGAAAATTTTTCTTCACACCTTTGTATTCTACTTCATTAGACTATTGACAAAGTGTGGTCAACATTTGGCTCTACTTGGATACGCATTGCTTCGTTTATGGAATGTGAGAATCTAGAACACTGTATCAAAGAAAACAAAATTTCATCAAATAGATATCCGCTCAAAATCAAAATCATCATGTATATATAGAACATCTGCTGGAATAGAAAAAAGCTATTCTAACATATCAAAATGTAAATGCATGGAAAGAAAAATAAATAATGACACAAATAAAATCCTAACTAAGAGTGTAGGGTTAGGAATACAATACAGGAAATTCCCTTATGGCATCAAATGTCATCCCCGTAGTAAAACTTGAGCATCTACTTGCTTATAGGTAGGTCGATAGGCTACTTGTCAGAGGTCCCTTGTTGAATTCTGACCCTTTTTGGATGATGTAGAATTTCGTCATTGTGCTGCATATATTTGTCAAATTCAAACCTTCTTTTTTTCTTGCTTGGAAGGTGAGATGAAGAAAAATTATAGATAGGATGGAAGAATTCAGTTACAATTTTCTTCTTGAGTAAGTGCCATAGACTGTCGTCTCGTTATTGTGCCTCTACGTATTCAACTTATCCAAAATAGCCCAACGTTCCATGTCAAAAAGATTCTTAATATCCAAGAAATTAGGGCTTGCAATTGTTAAGAGTTCTAGTAGTTGCTTGGCCGTAATATCGACAATATGTGTGAGGATGAAGTTCCCAAAATATGTTAGACGTAAGGGAGATTCTACTTGGCCTCTACAATAAAAAAACACAATAAAGTCAACAAGCTCTTTCTAAATAAATTCTCGAGACTTCATTATGCATCTCCTAAAATGAAACACCACTACCACAAATGTAGTTAAAGCCCTAGCTCGTTCCTTTGAGTTTCAGATAATTTCTCGGCTAAAATGAAAAGTTGAAATTTCCATTTCATCCCTGAATGCTGCCTTTTCCTTATCAATATTCTTCTGTGCAACCATAAGAGTGCAGGGAAATGAATCATCTCGTGAAAACTTGAAATAATTTGTTTCACCTTTGACGCAATAAGTGACTACTTCTACACCCTTGAAAGATATACTGTGGTAATCATTTTTTTTCGATCTTGAATGTTTTTATATCATGCTCCGGTTTCTTTGAAATACCAAGACCTAGCCTGCTATGTTCCGCCCAAGAATTCATAAAAAAACCATAAGGAATTCCCATTTGCAATTATGTGTTAATGATAAGCGTTGACTTGTATTGAGAGAAGTGAGTCATTATCATTTCCATGGCAGATCTTGATAACCTCTTCGAAGAAGTTTTTGTGCTGAACACAGTGTTGTAAACATCTCGATAACATCCCGATTTTATCTTGAAATCACGATTTTTTTTTTCTAGCCGATGTTTGCCGATTTTTAAACATATTTTTATGGTATCTTAATTTTTCCGATGTTTGCTGATTTTTTATGATATTTTCCCGATGTTTACGATTTTTTGGTTTTCTGGACCCTTACTAATTTTATCCTGATGCTGATGTTCGCAAAATTGGTTGAAAATTATCTATTTCGACATCCTCAAATTCCATGTCAATGGTTTCTTCAATGTGCTCCACTCTGTCATCATTGAAATCAATGTGGGGCCTATTACCCACCACTTTGTGGGTGATATCCCTCGGAGAATTTTTTTTCCATGATGGACCTCAACCAATAACCAGCAACTCCTTCCAGCCTTATTCTAGCTCGTTTTTCCATTTCTACGCAACCTTAGGTAGCCATGTGGTCCCTCACCCACCTGTATTGATCATATGTTTGAAGGTGAGCCTCCCAAATCTAAAGGCATGTCTTGTCATTTTATAATTGAGTATTGAGTTTACTTATCATGGATACTTATGTGCATGGATTGATGGGGAGATTTGGAGGAAAGAGTGGGCTTAGTTTCTGCACCTGTCCCCTTGATCTCTTTCGGATGTTACCCTTGGATCTTAGTCCCATGGGTTATCCTTTATTTACCATTTGGTTATAGTGTGGTACTACTTGGGAAACCCCGACTTTTTATGCATGGTCCCACTCCTTTATCCGCATATATTACTCCATTTCCACTCACTATACCCCCATGAATAGTTTTTCCCACCTGGGTCCACATTGCCTCTCTAGGTCCACATAGGGTCAACCTCCCTATCCCATTGCCCCCACCTTGGTCCATGCTTGAAACGATGCCCTGGAGGTTGAAGCAACTAAAAGAAAAATTAAAAGCATAAGTGGCCACATTCAACAGGAATTGTACCACAAAATGAAAAAGATGGCTAGGAAAAAAATAATTAGGACGTGGGAAAAAGCCAATACATGAGATCTACCCCATACCCATGGTCATCACCTTGGTTCTACAGGCCCTAGATGAGCCTCTTTTATCATTCAGGAACCCATGGTTTTCCCAACCCTTGGAGGGCAATGAACCGCCCTACCTAAAAGGGGGTAATCACTGCTATATTCTAAGAATCTTGCTCTTTTCCTTTGAGCCCCAAGTAGTTAATTGAAGAAAATTCATAAAAGGAAAAAGGCATATTAAGAAGGGTGGAAAAATCAAGGCCAGGGCTCCTCATGTACCAAGATTGCTCCCTCCTATACATTATACACCCAGGTGTGGGCTTCCCTTTCTTTAGGTGCCCTTGTGCCCCAGGATTTCCCCTCTCATTCCTTACTCCATTTCACTTCTTTGTCACATGCCACTACCATTTGATGGATGTACTTTGGACATAATATCTCCTTTAAGGGCCGAACCCACGTAATAAGGTACTTGGTTAACCCCCTTTGGAGCTTGAAGACAGTAGCACATGCCAAAGCCCACTATGGAAGGGCATGCCATTGTGAAGACTTGCCCACTTTGTTATCCATGGTTGGTAAACTCTTTTACACAATTATTCTAATGAGTGGTTATACTAGAAGGCTAGGGGACATGTTGGATATTATACAGGATTGCAGGTGGTTTCCATTTGGGTTTGGTCTCCCTATATGGGATCCTAACCCACAGAAGGTTACATTGGCACATATAGGGTGTGTGTAGAGAGCCATGGGCCTCCACAGTAGCAGACGAAACTCCACAGATCCCCACTGATGTTCATAGACTACTAGAGATCTACTTTTGGGATGATGATGATGTTCTTGGTACACTATGACCAACAGGCCTCACAGGAGCACCACACTCTGGCAAGTATCTCAAGACTTGTAAAATGTCATGGAAGCATTCATTCCATTATTCGTGCCCTTGCATAGGATCTCTAGACATCTTCGACTCATATGGAGACTCGTGGGGTCATTTTTGTGCCCCCACACCCATTGGTAGCACCACAGGTCTAGTACTTGGAGAACAAGGGGCCAACCCCTTGTCCATCATATTTTGAGGATTTTATTCATCACTATGGCACTTTTGGATATTATTAGGCCTTTGGAGGGCCCCACGACATGCAAATATTATTATTTGACCTACAGAGAGGCTTATTATTCCATTTATGAGCTAGTTTGGTGGGCTTGTCACCAAAAGTGGTTTTATTTTCACATTATTTTATTCTTAGGGGCTAATGTAAGCTCATTGGCTAAATTGAATTTCTAAAAGGGGTATAAATTGCAGTTAGTTGTATTCATTTGTAGCGTCACTTCACTTGGGATTTCTCTATCTTTAGAGAACTTCACATTTCTTCATGGAGAATTATTTTGGATGATGGATGAATTTTGATATATGGATTTGGGACATTTTTTACAGTGTTCCACGGGGATGCATCCCGCAAGGTCGGGTGCACACAGCCGTCACACCCCATGCACCCGTCGCACCCCACGCACTTGGGATGAGGAGTCTACTGGGGGTGCATTTCCCCACACACCCTTTTTGGGGATTCTTAGGGAGACACAAGGGGGTACGTTTCCCTAGTGTGGGGGACGAGACTCCATAAAAGGGGTGTGTCTGGGCGTCCCCCCTCAAAGGAGAGCAAAGAATATAGTTGTAGTGCATAGTTCTCTACATCTTGCACATAGGAAGACACCAGAGTATCAAAGGGGACAACACGATGGGATGTGGATCCAAAGGATAGAACACATATAGATGATGAGGATGGACCAGATGGGCTGCAACATGGTTTGGTTGGAGTTCAGTTGGTTTCTCAAGACTCAAGAAAGTGACTGTGACTCAGATGATGACATTCCCATTGATGGTCTCGATTAATTCATGTAGTAGATGGATGTAGAGGACCAATCATTGAGATTGAGTCCTTGATGTTGATTTTAGTTTCAGTGCTCATTATCCATTTTCACTTTTCAGTTTTAACTTTTGAGTTATGACATTAGATTTTGATGACCTCAGACTAATTCTTGAATCTTCACACTTAATTATTTTTGAGTTTGAAACTTTGAGTTTATATATTTAGTGTTCAAAATTCAGTATCTAGTATATAATATATACTAGTATGTTTTTCTTTCAGTTTAGATTCTACAATGATGAATGATGAATTTAATTTTTAAATCAATGTAGATTGTAGAATGATGAATGATGAATGATGAAAGATGAATGATATGGATCAATGTATTTGAATATCTCATTATTGATTTTTTTTTGATTGAATCTCATGGTATGGATGAATAATGGGTATGTCATATGAATAAATGATGTCTGTATTACAATGATGAGGATGGATCAATGTATGTCATTATTTAATTCGATTATGAATTTAAATTTTATGTGTTGATCAAATTTCAATTTTCAAAGTATTGATTTCCATATTTCTATTAGTCTATTTAATATTTATTCTTTCATTATTGAAAAAATGTAATGTTCCTAAATTAGCTTCAACTAATAGGAACATTAGTTTTGCCTTATTTATTTTGTATTTCATGATTGATGAATAAATTGTGAAGGAGGACATGTAAAACTCTTGAAAACTAAGAATAAATAAATGCCTATGTGAACAGAGACATATATAAGCTATTTAAATAAACTCCTGCAGGTGTGAATGGGTCTAAATCACAAGAGTGGGCCATCTTTGACCAAGTCAACAGCGCAGTCTAGATGCATTGAACATCTTTGAGGGACAACACAGTTCTAGAAGGAGGATCTAATGTGAAAAGGGTTAAGTGATTCAAGGTGGTTTAGGGTTTGGCAAGACTCCTATCTCATAAAAGGAAGAGGAGGGCAGCAAGGAAAAGGTTGTTGAAGATCATTATTTCTAAAGGTCTCTCTGCTTAGACATCCCTTATTGGGACTTCCTGTTCAGGAATCCCACCTCCTTCCTTGAGTAGCTCTTAGAGGAGAATTGTTATAACTTGTCCACTATCAGGCTTGGGCCAAGCTTCACATTACATTTACAGTGTTGCTGCTGTTGTGGGTTGAGCTTTCCATGTGAGCTGCAACAAGCGGAGATCCAGATCTGCTCAGATCTAGATGATAGCAGTGGCTCTTCTTAGTGAGTGTGTCTTTTAACCTCCTGGAATAGTTCATTTGCTGATTGTGATTCAGATTTACACCTTGGCATCAGGCCATTCAATTCTTAGAGGCTACAACACTGTTTCCTTCCTTGGATAGCGTTATTTGCAGATCTATAGCTGCAGGGTGTTTTGCCTGCATTTTGGAGGAGAGATCTCCGGTGTTGGGATTCTTCCTTTCACTGTGGTGATTCATGGATTGGCCATACAATCCATGTTTTTTTCAGGTATTATCTGCTGTATCATTGCAATATTCATAAATTTTTGAATCATTTTGCAGATCTGCATTCTTAGATCTTAGATCTACTTCTGGTGCTTCATGTTTTGAGCAAAACCCTAAGGGGAATGTATAGATCAGCCCTTCTTGTACATGGATATATATTGGATATAAATTTTTATGTATAGATCTGATCTAGATCTGAAGAATTAATAAACTGATACTTCAGCCATAAAAATAATGTTGCCATGGTTATGCAATCTTTTATGATGGTTGTAACACCTCATTTCTGAGGATTTCTTCTGTATTGCCTCATTATTTCTTCTGTAAAATGTATGAGTTATGTCTCTCATATGATTCATCAATGGTCAGACCCTATTGCAGCTAAACCCTTCAGAAATTACGCTCTCATGCTTCAGTAAATTTTTGCACACTCCAGGTTATGGGAAATCAGGGTTTTCTAGCCTAGTTAGGAAAGGAGGAACTATTTAACATAGCAAAATGCTTTTTTTTTTGCTGAAAGTTGACATGGGAGTTACTAATAACCCTAGATATCAGATCCAACCACTTTCCTCTCTTATTTGTATGCAGATCTCTAAATACATTCGTTTTAGGACCTAAATCATCACTTTTCCCCACCTTTTGGCTTATAAAACACTGTATAAAGTTGCTGCTTGCATAAAATAACGTTGTTCCAGCCCTAGAATGCACTGTGAGAGATGGTGAGTGGTTGGCCAGGTGCCAAATATCTGAAAATAAGCCTGGGAGTCTCCTCTGATGCTCCTCCAATGAATATACAAGCCCTCCACCGGAGAACAAGCCAAAGAATGACTCTATGAGTTCCTCTGTTGCTGCACCCAGCAACACGATGTTTTCTGCCCAACAGGAAAACGTTGCAGATGTAGGAGGAAGCTTGGCCAAATGCCGGAATGAGGAAATGGAGCTAACAACCCTCTCCTTCCTTGAGGATGAGGTAGGGATTCCCGGCCAGGAACACTCTTGTGCTCAAGAACACTACAACCCTGCTAAACAACCCAGGTATGCAAGCCTAAGCATACCATATGAAAATGATAAACCAATAGCATAATTAAAATGGGTTGCCATCTCCTCCTTATAAAGCAAATGAAATCCTCTCACCATGGGTCCCATCCGCACTTGCCACCTAGCTCATGCAAGTGGAGCCTCCTCTAAAACTGCGCTGCCTTGTCATGGAGATTGCTCCTCTTGGACAACGCTGTTGACTTAGTCAAAGATGACTAAATCAAGGTGGTCCTGATCATATTCACACCCTTAGGTGCTTAATTCAACTGCTTATTCACCCTCCTTTCACACAATGAGTGTTATTTATCCATCTAAGGGGGTTAAGGGGTCTCCTTACCCATTTTATTCAACAAAATGAAAATATGCAAACTATAATGTTCCTTTTAGCTTGAGGCTAAAATTTGGGAACATTACAGTCCTCCCCTCCCACATGTTGCTTGTACTCAAGCAACTGCATAGAGAGAACAAAATTTCTCCCCCTTTTGTTTTGTGGCCTCCTCATCAACTATCTCCACCACTGCTCAAGATATCTTGCAACAAATCTGTCCTCCAATGCTTCCTCCCAAGCATGCAAACCGGAATGGTGCACATCATGGAAAAATAGAAGGTGTAGGTGGAAACCATCTTGCTGTGCTATGGCCTCCTCAAGGTAGGAGTGATGACATGCATGGGAAAATTTTGTCCCTAATGATGATCCTCTCATCCATGGTATCATCCAAATAGAAATCTCAACCCCTGGTTTATGCAATGTGTTGGGGCTGAATGGAGAGTTGGGCTTCTGATTCCCGAGATGTTTCTCCCTCCATTTGTGGTACATATGGGGCTGCCTTTGATGGAAGCAAAGGCTCACGTTTCACCTCCATGTGGTGATGGATATCCTCCTAGTGTGACAGTGCTGTTGGTTCTCTTGTGCTCATCCCCTCCATCAATAAATGAGAATACCTCATCATCAAGGAGAGACCCTAGATCTTGGTCATCTCTTGAAGGAAGCACCTCCATGTCTTCACAAATGGAATAGGGCCCTTCACATAATAGGTATCTTTCCCTTGGCAAGCCATCATACATGTTTTCATCCCCTTCGGAAATAAGGAATGGAGTTAGTTTTATGGTTCCATCCAATGCATGCAAGGTGTTTGAAGTTATGATACATGATGACTCATATTGAGTTCCATCAAATTTATTCACCAAACCCTTAGTGAATTCATCATATGTTTTTACATTTTCATGACAATATGAAACAACATTTCCAAACCAACAATCATGAGCCATACCTTTGAGTTGCAGCACTGCTACTCCAATGGCCTCATCTTCTTCCTCCATTCTTCCTACAGTGCAAGTGGGAAATGAAATATGCTATGGATCTGCATGTGTGGCTGAATGTCCACACCCATCATGATAGTATCTAGGGCTTGCTTCATCTTCAAACCCTCTCAGAATTTTTTTGCAATTCTCCCTTTCTATCTCCTTGAGATCTTCTATGATAGCTTCCATAGTTTGGAAAAGAAGCAGGGAGATCTCCTCTTCCGTCATTCCTCTTTTCTTGTTTCCTTTGTACATTTCCTCTTCTAAATGAGGATCTTCTCCTTCTAATGGCATATTATCTTGGGCTGCACAGGCTGAGCCAAGGTTTATGCTTTGATACCACTGTAATATTCCTTTTTTAGGAATTTCTGTTAAATGGTCCAAGGGGACGCTGTATAAGGAAGCCAATGAAAAAATAAGCTAAAAGGGGACTCAGATCCCTTTTTTTACCCTTCATACATTATACTTCCAGAATATTAGCTCAAAGAAATAACCCTAGGTGGATTATTCAGATCTCCTACCCTTGGGTATCTCAAAGAAGTGCTCAAAGAGTGAGCTACAACAACATATGAACACAATCATGAAACTCTAAAAATCTGAACATGTCCATAGAGGGAATATGATGCAGCCAACTTATATTATTATATCAGCAATAATACACAAGAAAATCATGAGGGACAAGCCACTCAAGCTATTGGAACAAATCTCTAATGATCAAACTATGCAATACATGAGTTGTTGCAACTACATAGAATGTCGGAAAATAGTGAATGCGCAGTCTCTATGAGAGTAGTAGCTTCTGAATACATACAAAATGATAATGAGGCTTAAGGATACAAAGAAATTCCCAAGAATAGAAGAATGGGCTCCAATACAATATTTCTAGCCAATCTAGGAGAGATTGCTAGAAATGTCGGAAAATGTACAATGTGACAATTAAATTTTCACAGCAACTAAATAAAAATAGGAAATGAGGCTGTAGTAGATCTAATATGATGATTCCCTCCTCTGATAGTGAATCTAAGCAAAAGGTTGATCCCTTTAGTCAGAAACAACTCCTCCTGATGAGCTCTAATGAACTCTCCAACACTGCCTGCATAAAATAATGCAGTTCCAGCCCTAGACTACACTGTGAGAGATGGTGAGTGGTTGGCCAGGTTCCAAAGATCTGAAAATAAGCCCGAGATTCTCCGCTGCTGCTCCTCCAATGAATAGACAAGCCCTCCACTGGAGAACAAGCCAAAGAATGACTCTATGAGTTCCTTCGTTGCTGCACCCAGCAACACAATGTTTTCTGCCCAACAGGAAAATGTTGTAGCTGCAGGAGGAAGCTTGGCCAAATTCTGGAATGAGGAAATGGAGCTCAAAACCCTCACCTTCCTTGAGGATGAGGTAGGGATTCCTGACCAGGAACACCCTTGTGCTCAAGAACACTACAACCCTGCTAAACAGCTCGGGTATGCAAGTCTAAGCATACCATACGAAAATGATAAACCAATAGCATAATGAAAATGGGCTGCCATCTCCTCCTTATAAAGCAAATGAAATCCTCTCACCATGGGTCCCATCCACACTTTCCACCTAGCTCATGCAAGTGGAGCCTCCTCTAAAACTGCGCTGCCTTGTCATGGAGATTCCTCTTCTTGGACAACGCTGTTGACTTAGTCAAAGATGACTAAATAAAGGTGGTCCCGATCATATTCACACCCTTAGGTGTATAATTCAGCTACTTATTCACCCTCCTTTCAAAAAAGGAGAGTTATTTCTCCATGTGAGGGGGTTAAGGGGTCTCCTTACCCATTTTATTCAACAAAATGAAAATATGCAAACTATAATGTTCCTTTTAGCTTGAGGCTAAAATTTGGGAACATTACAAAAATGAATATGAACTTGAATTATATATATATATATATATATATATATATATATATATATATATATATATATATATATATATATATATAATTAAAAATTATATACCCCTACGTCCCCCCACACCTCCGAAATTTCCCTCAAATTTGAGGGTACTCCCACACGCCCCCCCTGTGTGTTCCCCCACACTGAAATCTTGGTGGAACATTGATTTTTTATCTAGGAGCTTTGTTTTTGCAAATTCTATGTTGGTTGGATATAATCTCTAGCATTGTAAGTAAATTTTAATGATATATTCTTGTGGTTGCATACTGTTGAACTTCACTATAATTAGGGCTAGTTGCTACATGATTGGAATGTGGAATTAAGTGTCTATTTAGCTTGTTTAATGTATGGGCCATTTTTAGATGAATGAAATCTCCTAGAGATTTTTTTTTCAAGAGAATATTGCACCATTTGTATGAAGTATAAATTCTTAAGGTCACTTTTCTTCATTTTCCCTTAACATTGGATGAATTTGACTTTTCAAGCCTCCTTGATCAAGAAACCAAATTCTCAATCATTATCATCCTTGAATCCATATCCCCAAGGGAATAAAGCACTGTCCCTCAAAATGGTGGTCATTTTCCCCTTCTTTATTACATTTTCCCCATTCCCATAGGTCTAGCCCTAGTAGGTCACCTAGGGCATCAATTTACTGGGAATTCACCAACATCGATCTCCTAGAAGATAGTGCGATGGTGGGTTCCCTTCATCTCCTCCTAGGCATCCCCATGGATATAACCTAGTAGGATCAATTTGACCCATTGAAGAATTTTTTTTGGTTTGATCCTTTCCCCTCACCTTTTCCAAGATAGGAGCATCATTGGTTTCTATATTCCATCCTCGAACCTATGTTGGGTCCACTTCGTCTCATGTGGTACCTTTTTTATCAAAGGTTAAATCATCAAGGACTATTTGGGAATCCAAGTTCTTATAGGCCTTTAGGTATCAGAAGTACCTCTACAAGTTTCACCCTTCACCCTTACCCCCCAATGCTCACCTCTTCTCCCTTGGAAGACAATTCCCTTTCTTGAAGATCAAGCGAATTCCATTATTCTCCTCCTCCTTGGAAAATGATTCTTGGGATCACTTCATACCTATTCATTGATATATCCTTTATAAGTGGATACCAAAAAACATCAGGACTCTTCCCATCAGTGAAAATCTGTAAAGAGTATGGAGTCTTAAACATGGTGACAATGGGATAAACCTCCACCATTTCCCTTAGCCTAGTAGAAACCCTCTAAGGAACCCCTTTTAGGTCCCCTACTAGTTTGAGTATTAACATTTCTGGTGCCGTTTCTAGGGATGAGACATGTGTCTAGTTCTTGATACGACAATATTGATATATCATTCTTAGCGACTCCATTGGAAGAAATAAGCCCTAGTTATTCATTGCACTCTAAATTTAACGCTTGCAGGGTGAAGAAATCATCTATCAAGGAACTTCATTTCACCCTAGCGACTCCATATTAACCTTAATATGAAAAATCATAAAACAATGGACTATCAAAAAATGGAGGTTTGTCTTGGTCCTATGTTTACAAAACTCAATAACCAAGACATTCAAGAACTACAAGAGAATGTAGTTAAGTATGCAGAATCTTATAAAATTATATTGGAAGGTATGGATATGGAATTCATGCTCATGTTTTATAGGTCACAACAAGTGCAACTCGACACACTGAGGTGTTCCTATGAGAGGGATCCTACTCACCTTCTTGACTTTTCTCGCATAAACTATGCTTTGAATATACTAGATAACTTGATCAAAGACTATAACGAGGTACAAAGATCCACAAAGGGTAATCAATTGGATGAAATTGAAGAAATATCAAGTGCAGTCAAGGATGACGAGAAAATGTCAATTATGGAGGTGGAAGATCGTGGCAATGAAAAAGAGAATATCTCTTTCGAGGGTGATAAAGAGTTGGATCCTTTGAGCCTCCAAATAATTCAAGAAATAATGGATGAATATAGTAGGTCATGAAAATTTTTAGTGAGGGAATGTAATTCTAATGAATTATTCTTTCCTTTGCACAAAGAAGAGGTTAAGTTTCATAAGATGAAATGTGAGTATAAAGAAAACCCCACTAATTCTCTTCTCTTAGAAGCATGCTACCAAAATCATGTAACAAATACCTTAGCTATTGTTCTTCAATAGAAGAGGGAAGAAGAGTCTTCTCGTTAGTCAACTAACAAATATGGAGATACACTTGAGGATATATATGAGGAAGATGAGTCCTTTTTGAATATACATGATGAATGGATGATTCTGAGAACAAGTGTGTTGAGGATGACGATTCTATGGAAAGTAAAGTTGAGGCTTACCTTAATTTTCTCAAGGATGTCACTCCTAATAAATATCCTTTTGAGGAACTTGAGGAAGGTGGTCCCATGAGCTCATTGGAAGCTAACATTGAAGATTATTTCTGCATTGAAAAGGAGAAACGGAAATATGTTGGGTCCCAATTTGATTGTGCTCCCATTTATGATACCGAAAAAGAGGATGAGGGTGAAATTACTATTCCTTTTCTCTCGAGAATTACTTACGATGAAATATCTGTAGAAATTTGAAAAACTAATATATTAGTCACCGATATTTTCCTGATCACACACTATTTTAACTTCATGCACAATACAGAATCTCTTCTACCATTGATCATTAATTGCGGAAATAAAAACAATCGCATGTGCACATTAAAACCATAAAAATTCACACATATGAACACACTATTTCATGGGAAAGCTTAAAGTTGAAAACCCCCAACTATCTGTATATTATATGTCATAGAGATCATGTAACAATTATCATACAAAGCTCCTCACAAGCTCTCAGTACAATCTCGAATTGCTACACACTAATCAAGCTAGATCTAGCAAAACACATGCTCCAATCTCTGCCACTTGATAGCCTACCTCTACTGCAAAATCAATGCTAAATAATGGCTCATAAATAAATTCAAACCACCTGGCTTGTACTGCGAAATCCTCATTGGCATCCCCAATCACTAGTTGTTGCAAATCATGCAACAATATAGTCACAACTGATAGTCACACTGCTCTTTCACCTATCTCTTCACTGGTCTCCACTGAAACTGTCCATGCACTGAAGTTAACTAATGTATTATTTAGTTGATTAATGAGTTTATAATTATTGAATTAATTAATAATTAATTCACACCACTCTCACTAATTGTATCAATCAGTTAAACTAGATACAAATAGCTCAACTATGTTTAGATTAGTTAAACTGAACACAACTCCATTAACTTCCTTAATCAACTCCACCAAACTCTGTCACATGAGTTCTAACTGAAGTATCCATGCAATAGCTCCACTTAACCCTTAGGAATAACGTAATTCCTTCTGTCAGCTCCTGTGCCACATCTGTGCACTTAACTGAAGTGCTCCAAGAGAATAAGATAATGTTTATAGTCCAAATATTATTAAGAGCTAATAATATGCGACATATCTATTTTTAGACTGGCAATCTAAAAATAGATTCCGCCCAATATGTCTAAAAATAGAAGTCCATCTATTTTTCCAACTTGACCAACCATCCACAAATAGCATCCTGCAACTCATAGAATATGATCGACATGTCTAAAAATAGAAATAGTCTAAAAATAGACTTTGCGCCAAAAATAGCCTGCAGGCCCACTTAGTGAAGGCGATTATTTTCACTAAGATCATCAGCTTGTTGCAATCTCAACACTCCCTCTAACCAAGATAGGGATTATCTGCCACCCTGATCCTGCCTCTGTGGTATTCGAATTTTCTCCTAGTGAGCGCCTTCATTAAGATATCAGCATCCTGATCCTCCGTGGGAATGTATGAAAGTAACATGATCTTCCGCTGCACACAATCTCTAATATGATGATACCGGATGTCAATGTGTTTAGATCTATCATGAAATACTTGATTAACCGAGAGTTTAATGAAACTCTGATTATCACAATAAATCACAGTAGGATCTAAGTGTGAATCGAACAACGCGACCAGAATCTTCCTCATCCATATAGCCTCGCATGCAGCCAAACTCACTGCCATATACTCGGCCTCTGCTGAACTGAGTGCCACGGATTTCTCCTTCCTGCTGTACCAAGAAACTACTGTCGACCTGATACTAAAAATCCCTCCAGATGTGCTCTTTCTGTCTGTTGGGCTCCCTGCCCAATCTGCATCCGTGAAGCCACACAGCTTCACCTCATCCGACTGTGTTGGCGAGGAAACAAGTCTCGCAGGAAAGACCCAAGTTCAAGGGCTGAGGCCAACAAAGGAATTTGCTGTAGTCTAGAACCACGCCGGCATTATCACCCTACTCTGGGGAGCAGAGAGTCCCACCCGAGGTGTGCCACAACCACATGCAGAAGGGGAAGAGATTGATAGCAGTGGAAGGATCCGCAACTCATGATTATCATTGAATTGATTGCATAAACATAGTTATATACGCAAGAACATTCATAGAGCGAGTAGGTATTAAGAAAAAAAAATTTTAAATCACCATAACCATCATGCATGCATATGAATTACACAATAGGACAGCAACCTGCAATTGTATTGATATCTTCATCCACATCCATAGTTACATAGCTTCCGCAAGGAGAGCTTACAGTCTGATACAGATGCCTTACATAACAGAAAGGTAAATGAGAGAACCCTAGGAACTACAGAGATATCCTGCCTGATCTCCTTTAGTCGCTCTGCATTCCTTCTCCTGTTGCATTCCTTTCTTTCGGCCGGGTGACTGCTATTTATTCACCCACTATCGAAACTGTTAGTTCCTCTTTGTGTTCTTCTTCAGCTGCTTCCAGCTTCTCTCTTGTTGTCTGTGTGTTCCGCTTTCTGTCTTCTGCTGTATATTCTCATGCATCTGCTTTATTTAGCTATCTCTTGCTTCTGCGCCCCCTCGATAGCTCCACGACTTGCTGTAGTTGCGACTTAGTTGCGATTTCCATGTGTCATCATGCCGCAACCCAAAAAGCCCTCTCGTATTCAAAATTCAAAATATTCAAAATGGGTTTCCAAAACAAGGGCCCCAACAGGCCCTGACCACAGTTTCTTGACTCGTCCCCGAGTCAATCACAAATGACAGTCTCTATCTCCATTGCCCCGCTTGATCCTGTGCCCTGTTCACCCTGTGTGCCTTCATATTTTTCCCGTTCTCACTGTGCGCCTTCAGCTTGTTCCTGTTCTCGATGTGTGCCTCCAGGCGGTTGTTCAAACAAGGGCCCCAACTCCGGGACTCTGCGGAACGCTGTAGCTTTAAGCTCAGTGAAGGCCGACACAGCTTGCTGCCACCCCTGCATCAGTGAATCCGTTTCTTCAGCAATCTTGGTGACAGCGGCCTCCTCCATGTGCGCCGGGACAGCCCCGAACACCGTGTTAAGTTGGGTTTCGGCCTCGGCGGCTAGCTCTTGCATTGATTTGGCACTGGATTGAATGGGCGAGCAGAGTTCACGAATTACCCATTTGGCCACTGCTGAGTTGGCCTCGGTTTGCTGAATTTGTACTTCGAGCTCGTCCCCCTGGGCATATAATTGGTCCAACCGTGCGGGGTCCGCTGTATCCTGAATTTCCCTTGAAATCTGCTACAGCTACGCGGAAATGGACTGTGTGTTGATTGTAAGGGCTAGTGAACACTCCTAAGACCTTTCAGGAGGTTGTAAGCCTCGCGCGCCGTAGAGTTAAGGGTCAATTGCATTTGAGTGGCCTGGCCCTGCTTAGCTGCAACCTGTGCAGAATATACAATCTCAGGGTCGGGTAGCGCTGGCTGTGAGGCTAATGTTGCTTGAAGCTCCTGGTTCTCCCTGTGTAGGCCATTGTATGTGATCCAGAGGTGGAAAGCCTGTGCAACGAGGCTGGTCTTCGTGACATCGGGAGGCAGCTGAGGGTAATGAGCCCCGACATGTGGCCATAGTTCGGAAAACACATGAGTGACGTTGTTTATCCGTCCTTCTAGCTGCTCATGTGCCGTTCTGAGCTAGTCGCGCTGTTCAGTAAGCGAGGCAATTTGTTGCTACTGCTCATCGCACCACTGCTGGAGCTCCGAATGAAGCCTTTCGGCTTGCTGGGCCGCCCTTTGAATAAATAAGTACAGCTGAGCTGTACCCCAGGTCTCTAAGTTGGCGGTCCCTGAAGCACCCTGTTCTGGCCTCCTTTCCTGCAAGGGTTGCCCACTGGCAACTGATCGATTAGAATGCTTGGGAGGGGATGGTGGCGTGGCCTCTGGGTGCGCTGAGTTAGCCATATTCAGATCTGGCTGTTCTTACTGATCTATGTGGCTCAGTTGTGGAGGGACAGTTGGCTCAGGGTGAGCCTCAGTGGAGTTGGACACAATGTGTGTCTGCTGTGTGAATATATCAGTAAGATAAATGTGGGGTTCTCCTGCTGGGTCGACCGGTGGTACGACTGCGGTAGTACTAGAGTCAACTTCGGCCCCTCGGTCCCCACCAAGGAGTTCCTGGATGACGAGGTTGGACATGGTAGCGGATGAATTGGATGGGGCAGATGAAGTGGTAGGCGGATGAACGGTGGATGGAGCGGTGGACGGGGTGGTGGAGGGATGTAGAAGGTGAATATTGATGAATTCAGATGGGTCAATGAGGGGTTATTCTTGAATCAACACCCCTGTGCTCGGTAGCAGTGGTGGATCATCAGTAGTGAGGTCCACCACCGGATTTTCCTCGGTGGTGCGGGCCCTCTTGGCTTGAGGGGCGTCTGGTTGATCCGTAGGCTTGCTTTTCTCTCCCATTAGGGTCGTGATCGGGTTTGCTGAGGTAAAGAGGACAGTAGGGATGGGGGAGGTGAGAGGAGTTGTATGGGGGTGCGAGGTGGAATGAGAAAGTGGGAACTCAGAAAATAAAGGGAAAGGAGCGGCACCACTGGAAATGACCTAGGTCGCCGCATTAAAATTTTGTACCTGCGTGTTCAAGTGGCGGACGATGGGAATGAGTGGCTCAGGGAGTTTCGATGGTGTCGCCTTCGCATCAGGTTCGGCAGGCTGTTGCTACGGCAACATTCGCTCAAAGTTGTACTTGGGCACCCCGTCCCAGATTTCCATCACAACCCCCAGCCACGAGCAGAATTTGCGGTGGAATGCAGCATCCTCAAGCTGAAATTCAGCGGCTTCATGCGAAAGGTGTCCCCCGGCACGCAAGCGGGTTGGAGGTAAGTATACCTGTGACTGACCCCGAACCACACTTGCTCGCTATACTCATCCAACAAGTTCCTGGGCACCCGTTGCTGGCTGGCCACCACGTCCGTCATTAGACCGTACTAGGACTGAAATGCCTCTGCATTCACCTATTTAGTGCTGGGATCGGCTGACACCTTCCACGGAGCAAACTTCAGCGCTAAAGGCTGGCCCTCTAAAATATCCACGGGGAACCGGGTGAGGGGAGTGTGCCATTTCCACATGGCAAAAGCAACGATCAAATATCCATAAATAAAACTAGTAGCAGCTTATAGTTCTCCTCGCATGCATTGAACAGTTCCTTTAACAAGAAGGAGCACCAATTCAGCTTGGTGCCCTGGACACAGTGCTATGCAATGGAGATAGTGTCCAGAGTGCATTCACCCTTGGTGTAGTGCCTCATTGTCTTGCTGGCAATGAGGTAGCAGGAGAATCTAATCTCGGGCTTATTGATGAGGTCTATCTTGGCTCCTTTCCCCCCCTGGCAGGTGCCATATTTGACATAGAGGTCCGCGTCTCCCGACTTTCGTGCATGCTTGGAGGAGGTCTGACAGGCAGTCGAGACGTCTACGCCATTTTGCGAAAGCCCTGTGAGACGATGAATATCCTCAGCGTGAATGGGAATTTCATTTTTCAGCCACAAGGACCCATTCTAGATGCGGTTGAGGAGGAAGCATGTGCACTACAGAGCCGGTCCTGTGGTCCCGAAGACCGGAAGATTTCTTAAGTTCATCAGAGACAATTGTTGAAGGCCCCTGAACTCTGGTAGCATTTGGCTGGCTGAGTTTCCAGATGTTGTGTAGTAGTGCTCCATATACACTTGCCAATTGAGTGGCGGGAATTCAGAAGCGTCTGAAAGGTTGGCATTGATCAGGGTTGCATTATCATATTTCCCTACAAGGGACTCGGTCTTGTGAATTCTACTGTCGAGCTCTGGTTCAGTGACAGCTGGGATGGCCTTCGACATTTTTTCTCGGCGCTGATAGACCTGTAGAATTTTCCTTGGTGTCCTCTCTTGGTGCTGTGCATCTTGAAACTTCAACTGCTTTGGTGCTGCTGCAATTGCTAATTCGAACTGGTCCAGCATTCTCGTGCTTTTGGTTTTCATGCAAGTCATGTAATCATCTGGCACGAGTGGAGTTGATGAGACCCCCTAACGAGTTAATTCTTGCTGGCATTCTTTTCTACGATAATCGTGCTATCAATCGCGTGCCAATGGGTATTCTGACAGTTGCTGACGGTGGCATGGGGAAATGGGCGGGCGCGACGGCTGAGGTAACTATGGATGATGGAAAAATGATTATGGAAAGGTTACTTCCAATTATGGTAATTTATGGTGCAAATCTAGACGATCCTATGGACTGACACAAGTACTGACTGACATGACCTGGACTGACCTTGAAACGTTTATGACGCCTACGGGGATGACACGCTGGACGCGCCCCTCCCCGACCACAGTCGGTTGCGGTGCGGTCCCGCAATAGAGCGATTATTGACAAATAATGAAGGAACGAAAAACACTACCTATGCTCATCCCGGTTGTGGGAGAGTTATTCGACTACGCTACTCTATGGGTGCTCTCGGTTGTGAGAGTTATTGATGAATGTTGGAATAAAGTTACTCTTGGTAGGGTTTCAGGTGTGCACCATTCACCCATCCCGGTAAAACAGTACCGTCCAGCTGAGCCAAACGAACGGCGCCAGACTCTCTAATCTCGATGACAAAGTAAGGTCCTAACCAGTGCATCTGCAACTTTCTTGGGAACTTCTGGAACTTTCTGTCGTATAAAAGGACTTTGCCGCCAACCTGGAATGCTTTGTTCTTGATGTGGCAGTCGTGCCATGCTTTCTGCCTATCCTTTTGAACCTTCTAGTGAAATTAGGCCAGGAACTGGGTCTCGTCTAGTTCCTGTAATTCATGTAGGCGCTCCTGGAGTGATGCTTCTTCCGAGAACTTGAGAGACGTGGCATGTAAAAGACTTGGTACCGTGAACTCCGTGGGGATCACAACTTCCTGACCATACACCAACTGGAACAGTGTCTGATTGGTCAAGCGCTTCACCGTAGTCCGGTAGGCCCAGAGTGCAGCTGGTAGCCGTTCATCCCAGTCATCCCGCTGGGAGTTACAGATCTTTGTTAACCCCTTTTCAAGAATTTTATTAAACGCTTCAACAGTACCATTGGCCTATGGGTGGTACGGGCTGCTTTTGTGATGCTAAATCATAAATGTGTTCAACAACTTGACAGTGTCATTAATGAAATGCGTGCCTTGATCACTGGTTAAACTTCGTGGGCAGCCAAACCTGATGATG
Source organism: Pinus albicaulis (assembly GCA_034641835.2). Taxonomy (NCBI): domain Eukaryota; kingdom Viridiplantae; phylum Streptophyta; class Pinopsida; order Pinales; family Pinaceae; genus Pinus; species Pinus albicaulis. The sequence goes on along the minus strand of CM076581.1, from coordinate 72,415,962 downwards.
ATGTTTTCAAAGATAAACCATGCTACTGTATCCACCGTGCAGTCTCGTACCACCACCGCCTCGGCTCACCGGGTGAGGTAGTCGGTTTCTATAATGATGTATCGGTGTAACGGAAGCTCGTCCCTGTGAGAGGGCCTCCCCGTTCACTGACAGACATCACATCGCTTAAAAAATGTCTTGCAGTCTGCATGGACCTTCGGCCACCATAGGCCAGCCTGGAGTACCTTCCTCGCGGTGGGTTTTGCCCCAACATGCCCTCCCGCAACACCGCTGTGGCATTCCCACATCACAGCATCGCGCTCGTGGTCAAGTACGCACCTGCGCAGAACCTCATCGAGGCCCAGTTTGTATAGCTGACCCGCAATCAATTAGTATTCCGCAGTACGGATGACCAAGTGGCGTTTCTGGAGAGGGGTGTAGTGCTGAGGGCACTGCCCCGTGGTCAGATAGGTGGCAATGTCGGCCAAGTAATCCGGGACAGCTTCGACTTGGAAGAGGTCAACATCCGGCAGCTGATCGTCAAGCCATCGTTCTCCCCCGTCTCCAACCTTGATAAATGATGGGGCCCGACATTCAACCTCCCAGGCTTGACAATCACCTCAAACATGAATTCTTGGAAAAGTAGAAGCCAACGACAGATCCATCCTTCCAAAACAGGCTTGTTCACCAAGTATTTCAATGCAGAGTGGTCCGTAAAAAACTTGAATTTTCCTCCTAGAATGTACTGGCAGAATTTCTGGAGTGAATACACCATTGCCAGGGCCTCCCACTCGGTCGTGGTGTAGTTCTTCTCCTCGTTAGACAACTTGCGGCTGGCGAAGTAGACTAGGTGGTCAACTTTCGTCTCCCCAGGTTGCGCCAAGACAGCCCCAAGTGCAATACTGGATGCATCGATATGCACATGGAACTGCTTATCCCAGTCTGGGTGAAACAGAATAGGCACAGTTGCCAGCTTTTCCTTCAGAGTGTTGAGGGCCACCCGACACTCCTCCGTCCACTGGAATACTTCAGACTTTCGCAGCAACTTTTCTAAAGGGCCAGTGATCTTTGCGTAATTTCGGATAAATCACCTGTAATATCCTATGTGCCCAAGCAGTGCGTGCAACTGCTTCACTGTTTCGGGGGCTTCCATGTGGACTGTCACTGCGACCTTAGCGGGGTCGACGTAGACCCCTTGCTTGCATACCACGTGTCCCAACAGCGTGCCGAAAGGAACTGCAAAAATACATTTCTTCAAGTTCAAGGAAATCTGCAACTGGCGGCACTGATCAAACATAATACACAACAGGGTGGTGTGTTTATTTAGCAGACTATAGAAATTCCAATCATCCATGTAGACTTCCAGGAACTTGTGGATATACTCCCGGAAAGCAGCGATGACAATCCATGAAAACAAGGTCGGGGCGTTTTTCAAGCCAAACGACATTACGTGGTATGTGAACGATCCCCATTCGGTGGTGAATGTCATCTTTGGCTTGTCTTCTTCCGCAATACGCACCTGATGGTAACCCGAAAAACCATCTGTGAAGGAATAAGCTTCATTTCCCACAACATGATCCAAGACTTCATCGCTAAAAGGAGTGGGAAACGGATCATGGATGTAGGCGTTGTTCAAACTTCTGTAATCGACACAGACACGTATCTTCGCCTTGTCCTTCTTATTCTGAATGACGATAGGACTCACCCACTCTGCTTCTTCCACTGGAAAGATGAGACCTGTAGCCAGCATCTTGTCAATCTCCATCTTGACCTTTTCTTTGATCCATGGGTTCAGCTGATAGGGTCAAAGCTTTACGGGCCTGGCATCCAGTTTCAGCACAATATGCATTTCGCCGAGGTCACCCTTGATACCCTTCATATCTGCAACCGACGAAGGGAACAAGTCTTCGTATTCCTAGAGCAGGCTGGAAATTTACTTTGTTGTCTCTTCGTCCCAGTAATCGCCCACTGTAGCCAACTTGGGCTTTTCCTCTGTACCGATGTTTAACTTCTTTGTCTTTAGCATCTGTAAATGGATTCCTTCGGTGGTCAGTTCTTCGTTGATGTTCCGCTCGCCTTCCTTCTCTTTGAAATACAGGTGCCTGAGGTCCTCCAAACTGTCATCGTCTGGGTCACCATCAATCTGTTGGCAAGCGAACTCGCGCCTAGCCTCAAGCCATGATGCAAACGTGCCCCCATCAGGCTCTGGGTTGCGGAGAAACAATACCCTCTTGATATCTTGTAGTGCCCGGGACACCAGCTCTCTCTCCCCCTCGAACAAGAAGCACCGAACAAACTTGGTCGCGACTTCTTGCCAGGAGATGGTTCCTCGTTTTTTCTCTTCTTCTAAGTAGCAGGCCTGGGGGATGGTATCTAGGGAGTGGATGAACCGATGTACCCACAGCTCTTGCGGGTATCCCAGACCTTGCCACTGTTCCTCATAGCTCTTCAGGTGGTCCAGCGGATCGGAAATCCCTTTGTACCTGTGCCTACTTCGAGGGCCTTCGTCTTCTTTAAACCGCGCCCGCAATGCCTTCGCCACGCAACTCCACTGCGACAGGGTGTTGCGGTGGTTCCTCCACCACCTTGCTGACGTGGACTGTAGCGCAATGTCCAAAAGTGGTATCCTGCGGCCTTCTGGAACCGTGTCTTCCACCTTCGCAATAAAGGTATTGATAGCCTGCATGTTCGATAGGGTGGGATATTCTTTGAACTCAACACCAATCCAACAGACTCGAGCAATGGCGGCGCATCTCCGCGTACTAGTCTCATACCCACCCTATTGCCAGTCTTCCCAGGAGAGTTTCTCTGGACACTGCACCATCTGACAGAGCCTGTTGCGGTCGGGTTGATATATTCCTCCTGCTTCCTTGTAGTCATCTGGTAAAGGTGGTCCATCATCTGCGCGTCTGCCCGGTTATCCATAGTTTTTGTATATTGCGGGCCTTGATACGGGTCGAGGGGCTGAGTGACCCAAACCTCTCCATCCTCGAAGATCATCAGCTCCTTTTTGAGTTCGATGATGGCATAATTATCAAAAGCCCAATCGATGCCTAACAGGGCGGGGTAAGGATCCTTGTCCCCCATAATATCAATAACCTCAAAGTCCATGTAAGTCTTCACCCCGCAATTTCGACTTTTACGCCTTCGAGTCGTCCGATCAGCACAATACAGTACTAGTTCACCATTCTGAGTTGGATTGGCGAATAGGTCAGCCGTGGCCGTCCAAGAGCCTCCCACGTCTTCCATGGCAGGATGTTGACGTCAGACCCTAAATCAAGCATGGTATTGCTGATTTGGAATCCCGCAACCTGCGTGTTAAGCCAGAACTCTTTTCCCGTTTGTCGCTTGTTCCGTTTGACGCGCTGCACATACTGGGGTGCTGTGTCCCCAGATTCCCTCAGCCTTGTATTCCCTTGCAGTGCGTCTTATAGGGTATGCTTGAGATGGTCCCGCATCGAAGCATTATCAACAATCTTGAGGAACAGCTGAAGCCATTCCTCAATCAAGGTCCCCGAAGTGGTCTGTTCTCCGGAGCCAATCTTCGGGGGTACCTCGAGGCCCCCAGCTTCCCTCAGCTGAGAAAAAGCCTCCACAGCCTCCTGGAAGTACCGCTTCTGCGAGTCCGACCGGATCAGGTGTTTCGGGGAGGCAGGCTGAATAGCCTGGTTCGGCTCCTTTCCATGAGCATCCTCTCCCATCTTCTTTCTGCCCCGCGTGATGATCATTACATTCTGCATGGCCGGAATCACGGTTCCGCGCAGCTCGGAGTTTACCAAATTCGTGGCCCTCTGCCGTACCTGTTCTTCCCACTTCTTGATGAGTTCTGGACAGTCCTTTGTGGCATGGGTGTTCACACGACACTGGGAACACTAGGGATGTCAGGGAAGGGGACATTCCCAAGCCATGTGACCCTCCTGGTCACAGCTGTAACATTTCACCGGACCGCGTTCCCCTGTGTGGCCTCCGCACATACCGCTGCCTCTTCCCCTGGAAGCCTCGTTCACCCTGGACGGTCCAATTGATCCGCAAGTGCATCAGGAGCCCTGCACTGCTCAGTGTTATGAGTCATGGAAACAAAAAACTCATAGTATACATTGTTTGGGACATTGGAGTACTTCTGTAATATTGGGCACATCCGAGGTGGATGTCCCATCATCCGGAAAATCTCGCAGTATTCTGTGGCGGTTGTGTTCGGTTGAGGTGGGAACCCCGCATAGGGCTGTTGCGGCGGGTATACCCCCTGCAGACTCATTGCTGTGACACCCACCATGGGTGGACCCCCCTGGATTTCCGCAACAGAGGGTCCCACACCCGTGCCACACAACCTAGGACATTCGGTTGCGACATGGGCTTCAACCAGGCAATCAGTGCACCAAATGTTCGACCTGGCTGGTCTTATAGGTTGCATCTCCTTGAGCTTTTCTGTCAGGCTAGTGATCTGATGCTGTAGTCCCACTCAGGAAGGATCCTGCGGAGTCGGCCCCCCGCGATATTCTTGAGGGTAGCCCGCCATGGCCTCTATCTTCATGGCCTATTCTAAAGCGTCCTGCAAGTTGTCAATCTTCTGCTGTGTGAGGGGGGTTCATGTCAAGGGAAGCAGAGCCTTGATGAACCAGTCCCTCTGATGGTTTGGATCGATTGGGTAGCTGACTTTCTCGATCGCGTCCTTGAATCGCTGCATCAGATCCCATGCGGTCTCTCCTTCTTTCTGCTTAATCTCCCAGAGCTCGGACATACCTTGTTGGTTCGTCTGGGGTAGTTTGAATTCGCGGACAAAATCCCGCTTTACGTCTGCAAGTAATGGATTAGGATGGGCCTCGGACCACTTGATAAACCACTGCAGAGCCCTCTCTCTGAGCGTGGTTTGGAACTCTATTAGCTTCCTTGAATATGGCGTCTGTCGAACCATCCATATGGCTTCGCAAAGATACCAATGTTGCTCTACATCATCGTTGCCCCGGCTAGATAATTCTAGATACCGGGTGAATGACCTGACCATATTGACTTGTGAAGGGGTAACCAGGATAAACCCTCTAGGTCTTGGTTGCGTGACTGTACCGTTGGGAAATGCAATACTACTAGTGATGCTGCTACTGACGTATGTCGCTGTCGACAATGAACTGCTGTGCAATTGAATTAATGCTTGTAACTTAACGAAAATATTACTTAAAGGTTGATAAAGTACCAGGGGAAGGTAGGGATCCTTTCCATGCAAATTTTTGGAAGTAGCACTGCCTGGAGAGATGAATGCTGTCCGCTCTTGAAACAACCGCTGCATTACGACGTACCATTCGCCATCGAAACCTTCTTTAGGCTGCCCTCCTGCATCGTCTTCGTCAGTCGTCATCTCCCCTTTTCTCCTAGACGGGATCCCATGCACCCGCCACACTCCCACAATGGTCCCTTCCCTTTCCAGGGTATCCGCCCGGTGTCCATAATTCCTATCCTCTGAGGCGCCTCCCCTTGGGTCTTCCTGTCATTTTCCCATCGTCTTAACTTCTGCATCACCCTTTCTCACCACCTGCTGGCGATCTTCACCCGCCGATGTGCACGTCACTCCCTCAATTTCCTCGTGGCCTCAGCATCCATCCCCCACTCCCTGCTTTACACTTCACGTAGCATCCATCCCGTCATCCCTTTCCCCAACACTGGAGGTTTACGCTTCCATGCTTGACTTTTGAAATTCCACCAGCCCTTTGTCCACCATCAGGGCCTTGATCCATAGTGGAATCTCCTTAAGCAGTTTCCATCTTAACCCAGAATGGATGATAGCTTCAACCTTCAAGAAGGATTGGTAGCATTCTGCAACAAACTCTACAATATACTCGTTCAAAGTGGTATCTACCCAAAAATCCACCGCGCGGGTCAATTCATTGTCCAACTGATGCAGAGCCACCAGATCCCCGTGCACCCACTTGCGGTTTATCTTCTGCGAGCTATCCTTAGGCACCTTCATCTGTAACCTTCACAACCAATTATAGAGGTCACTAGGGAACTTTCCCCAGAGGATCTCGTAAGTATCACTGGCAGAATCTGAGAAAAGGACAAGATCCTTGAGCATGCTTTCCTTTTGATTCGTCAACTCCGCTTACTGAGAAACGAACTGGTCCAGATGGTTATCCCACCATCTTCATATTTCACCTTCGTAGATCCTCGATACCATGATCTAGTTCCCCTCATAACATGTAGGTCCCGACAAAGGAACCATTTGTTGGCGAGGAAATAGGTCTCGCAGGCAAGACCCAGGTTCAAGGGTTGAGGCCAACAAAGGAATCTGCTGTAGTCTAGAACCACGCCGACATTATCACCCTACTCCGAGGAGCAGAGAGTCTCACCTAAGGCGTGCCGCAACCACATGCAGAAGGGGAAGAGATCGATAGCAGTGGAAGGATCCGCAACTCATGATTATCATTGAATTGATTGCATAAACATAGGTATATACGCAAGAACATTCATAGAGCGAGTAGGGATTAAGCAAATAAAATTTTAAATCACCATAACCATCATGCATGCATATGAATTACACAATAGGACAACAACCTGCAATTGTATTGATATCTTCATCCACATCCATAGTTACATAGCTTCCGCAAGGAGAGCTTACAGTCTGATACAGATGCCTTACATAAAAGAAAGGTAAATGAGAGAACCCTAGGAACTACAAAGATATCCTGCCTAATCTCCTTTCTTCTCCTGTTGCATTCCTTTCTTTCGGCGGGGTGACTGCTATTTATTCACCCACTATCGCAACTGTTAGTTCCTCTTTGTGTTCTTCTTCAACTGCTTCCGGATTCTCTCTTGTTGTCTGTGTGTTCCGCTTTCTGTCTTCTGCTGTATATTCTCATGCATCTGCTTTCTTCAACTTGTCTACTTTCTTGGTATCTCTTGCTCTGCGCCCTCGGTAATCAGCAGCTTTAGCTGTGACTAGGCTTAATTATGGTGATTTCATGTAATGTCATGTGTATTTAAAAATACCTCACTGTATTCAAAATAATGATGCTGAAAGGGTTCCAAACAGGGGCTGAGACAGAGTGAGTCTTGATCCTTTGGCCAGGATAGGAGGCAAAGAGACATAAATTTTGAAAGAAAAGACGAGTTGTTTGTTCAACTATAATTTTTTTTTAGATGGCATCAAAAGACACATCTTTCTAAACCTATCTACAACAAAATACATGTAATCATGACCTTTCCTTGACATTGGAAGACCTCCTACAAAATCCATTGAGATACTCTCCCAAGGATGTGACGGAACCAAAATTGGAGTGTAAAATCAAAGTTTCCTATTTCTAGGCTTACTTATTGCACACAAAGAACATCCTCTAATAAAACGAGATACACTATCAATCATGTGTGGCCAATAACAATACCTTTGGATATTTTATATCGTCTTTCCTACACCAAAATTTCCAGCAATTAGTGAAGTGTGCACCTCCCTTATGATATTGTTTCTTTCTCCCCGTGGAATACATAACTTTCCCAGGTGATACAAAAAATTGTTATGCACATGAAAGTATATCTCTTCAATTTGGTTTCCTTGACGCAAGCTTTCATACACATCTTAAAAATCACCATCATATGCATATTGTTCGATGTAAATTTCATGCATAAATGAATTGTGCTTGAGTATAATAGGTGAATTCACAATAGACCTAAGTTAGCATCAATATATAAATAGTTGAACATCAATGTCACTTTTTAACAGAAAGCAGAAGCTTGATTAAGAGATAAAAGTACCATTTATAACTGGTTCTACTCATGAGCTAGAAGAAATAATGATTTAAACATAAGTATCACTTTTAACATAGAAACAGAAACAGTGAAGAGATAAAAGTACCATTTATAACTGGTTCTACTCATGAGCTAGAAGCAATAATGATTTATCTCTTCCTAATCCAACATCCATTAAGAGTACAAAAATGCAACATTAGTAACAGATATTAGACACAGATATCAATAAATCTCATTCCATTCATTCATCAAAACCTCCTCTGAGGGTGCAGAAGTGCATGTTCTGAGGATAAGTTTTTGACAAATTTCAGGACCCTTCTCTAAATGCATGAGAAGGGTTTAAATACTACTAACAAAATATAATTATAGTTTATTACAAAACTTTAGAATTCAGTTTAAATGACCGTCCTTTTTCTAGGCAAAAATAAAGTAAAACTGAAACTAAATCTAAAATTGAAAACTATCAACTAACTACTTATGAATTTGATCTCTGAATTTGCAAGCATCCAGCATTGTTTTGAGAAGAGGTGGCTGGCCGACTTTAGATTTCAACTGTCCCGAAAAGACAGAATCGGCAAGTGTAGGCACAATCTTCTTAGCAGAATTAATGGTGAAATTAAGAGTGATGCATTAACTGTGTGGTTTTACTAGATATGTCTAGTAAGAATCCCAATTTAATCTTGTCAATCCTTGAATTGATTTTTCTTTTTCTTCCGCCTTTTGTTTCCATTCTGTTTGCAATTGCTGTGCCTGTGGAAGATATCCCGGAATAGTTTCTGAAATCAAATTAGCCTTGTGCAAATTCTCATTTACACAATCAGTAATATTGCCTGCTACTGTAGCTGACTCCTCTGCCGCTTTCTCTGCTTCTCTGATCTGTGCATCCCAATTATTGAAAAGTATTTCTTTATGAATGTTATTGATAATTGGTGCACCGACTCTTTTTCCTTCCTCTGTCTTTTGCCATGCCAAATAATTAGTAACTCTTTCATTAATTAAATCATAATCATGTCGTAATTCTACGACATGATTAGTGATTTTATCACTTTCTAGACAAAAAGAGTTCCATTGCGAGATTTTCTAGCATAATACATCTTGTTGTTGCAGTATTTGGTTGTTTAAAGAAATAGATTCCGAAATAAACTCTGGAAGTTTGGGATCATCTTTGTGCTGTTCTCGAATAATCTGTATTTGTTTCTCTTTATCGGCCAAACATTTTTGATATCCGATTTGCATCTCTTGAAGCTCTTGCTGTAACTTTTCAAGTTTTACCTGTGCTTCACTGCTAGCATGAGCTTGTTGCAATTTCTATTGCAGAACTTGTATCTGATCTTCTTTTTCACTTAATAATAGCCGTACCTCAGATGCTTTGTCAATAGTTGCGGAGGCATAAGCTCTTGTAATCTGAGATAGCTTGGTAAGATTCTCAATAGGATCCGTAGTAGGATCTTTCCATAAGACATCTAATTGTTCTGCATAAGTATAGATTGTGCTCTCTAACTTTCTCTTTTTTCTTTGCTTCCTCACTACTTCTTTATACTATGGGCTGTAGAATACATCCAGAGGAGGAATGTCCTCTATATTAAGTACAATTTCAGAGGAGGGAGTGATAGGTATATGCTCAGTTTCTATGACATTGCCACTTATTCCCGTGCTTAAAACTTTTGTTGTCTGTACAGGGGTTTGTGTATTCTGTCCTTCAACATTAAGCAATTCATTAAATGTTTCCCATTCTTTATCTAATTGAATGCTGGTGGATGGTTGCTGTATAGTGGGAGGTGGAAGATTCAACTGTGGAGTGGTTGAAGTCTGTAGTTGTAAAAGCTCTTTTGACTGAGATGTATCTTTCACTCAGCCTTCATCTTTATCAGACTTTTGAGAACGTTCAAAAGTTTCTTTGTCAGACTTTGATTTAGACTTGTCAGTATCTGAGCTACCATTGAGAATGACACTAGGAGTTGGTTCCCTTGCGGGTTCCAAGCGTAAATTATCCAAAGGGATAGTAGTCAATCTTCTTTCTCTGTAGATTTTAAATTCCTGAAATACTTCTGGGGAAAACTGTGTTTGAGCTAAATGAAAAATTTCTTTAAATGAACATTTTCCTTGAAACATATCATCAAAAGGATCTTCTTCTCCAGAAAATACTCTCACCTTAACTGCAGTGGTGAAATATTTGACAACATCATATGGATCAAATAGCCTTCTCGAAAACTTGAACAGTTGTAAGCATGTAATATTGCTTACCTCTTTGAATGCATGACCAACATCAAACAATGAAAATGCTCCACAGGCTACGGGAAATTGTGGCCAGATGGCCTTCTTCTTATCCTTTAATTCCTTTGTCAAACCTCCTTCACCACAGGTTTGGTATGCAATTTCCTGAGCTATAAGTTTATCCGGAACAGACAAGGGTAAAACATGAGGAGAAGCAGAGCTTCCAAAAACCCTTAAATGGGTAAACAACTCTTCTCCAAACCATCGTGCGACAGGGAGAATGTCGACTTCTGCTTCTGGAGAAAACCTTGGAGCATCCTTATTATACGATATTCTGTACAGCGGCAACATTATGCCATGGCAAATCTTGTAAAAATGAGGAACAAATTTTGATTCCCACAGTTCTTTTTGATACACATGAATAGGAAAAGGATCATGAATTGTCCATTGCCAACCCATTAAAGGGAATCTAGAAACAAAGCAGGTAGAATCCATAACATAGGCAGACAGATAAAAAGGAGGATAAATCCTCTGAGAGACAGTCCGTTTAGACTGGTAATTGAAAATAGCAATGGCTAAATTATCAGACAGTATTTTGGCCAAGTCTACAATGGTAGCGTTAACAACAGCATTTAATAACGGAAGCCATTCAGGAAAGACCTTATTTATGTCAAGCTTTCCAAAAATCCTACATAACATAGCAGCAGCAAAACAATAGGGAGAGGTGAGTGAACCAGTACTGTACATACCGTGTTTGTCTTTCTTCAATGGTTCATCTCTTTTGGTCCATTCCTTTGTGCATTCCGCCAAATTTGCATTTTCCCTGGAAAATTTCTCCATAAATTGTTTGTTGTAAGTCGCCTGAGGCTCCGGAAAGTGATACATAAGCCTCAAATCTTCTGTAGTGAATGACCCGATGAGCTCTTGATCTGGAGTTCTAAATTTCCTGTCCGAAATATCGGTGCTATCCAGCACCCATTTTACCATATCTGTATACGGAAGAATTCTTGGTCTTGCTGCTATCCGGTGCAAAAATGAACAAGCCAATTCTGTAAGAGATGCTTCAGATGAATTACTTGAACTTGCAGTAGCCGCGACTTCCATTACCGTAGGATTTTCTTCTTCGAGCAGATTATGCATTCCCTCCCAGGTGGTGATACCGGCATCCTTGTTGCAAGCAGTATCTGCATACAGGGAAGCCATCTCTTTGTTTTCAGAACTTGGAGTTTCCCTTTCTTTCCCATAATACTCTGTGAATGCTTTGTATAGTCTTCTGCTCCTTCGCACCTGCGGTTTTACGAATTAAGTGAGAGTAATGACATGAGAAAGGTGACGGGATAGTTTTAAATGCTGAAGGCGGATGAAATATATTATTTTAACATGAAACAACCTTTCAATCAAAACAAAATCCTTTTTATCGATAATTGACAATCCATTCATTAATTCAATCATTAAAGCGCATAACGGATATTGATTTATGAAAAGATTTTCTTTGGAAAACGAGCTTTTAAGAATCTGCGACATTGCGATCTACAATTTGCTGTGGAATATCGCAATATCGCAGATCGCAGTTTTCTCAAATCGAAATCATCGCAAGATCGCAATTATCGCAAATCGCAATATTCACGAATCGCAGTCTCATAGCATCGTGAAATCGCAATATCGCAAAATCGCAATATCGCAAAATATAATATATGAAAAGTATTTGTTAAACATAATTTCTGTGATATGCGGTTTGCGATTAATATTTTAATGCATAGTTTTTTGTGATCGCGCTATTGCAATATGGCGAAATCGCAATTTAAAAGATTCTTCCTTACAAAGGATGTCTACTTATTGCGATGGATGCGATATTTTCTTCAAAGAAAAGATTTTATTCTAATTTATCATAAACTTAAGTGTATTTAATGATTTCCTAAGGAATTTCCATAAGTTATGATAGTAAATTTTATTTGAGAAAGGAAACAAGCACTAATTAATTTTTTGGATTTTTTGACTAAGGGTCCCCTCATATTTAGTATTATTACTAATACTTAAATAAAAAGGGGGGTTGTTGCTGGCCACAACAATTGGCGATTCACTTGGAAGAACCAGTTATCTCTGCTTTTCTTTTGAATTTTCTAAACTTTTCAAAGCAGAAAATTTTCCAGAAAATCAAACTTTATTATGAAAAGACAAAGTACATTATGCTTTAATCTATAAATGATATTTCATTTCTTCTATATTCAACTTTGATTATTCACTTCCTCAAGCTAGTCCTTGTATTTACATCAGTCATTACTTAGTTTATAAAGATAAAAACAAAGGCTTCTCTGTAAATCAACTTAAAATATGCTCATTTGTTGTAGGTAGAGCCATTGCTGCCAGCAAGAGTTTATAGCCTCGACAGGGTTACCTGTTACCCAGCAATGATCCTCTATCCTACTTAGAGAAATATAAAATTTTCAAAGAGAAATCCATATTCACACTTATTGCTTTTATTTTTATTTTTCTTCTTAAAGAACAATGTCTTGGTTTGGTAGCCAATTTATGACAGTGCCATTCACTTGATTTATAACTTTTCTGAACAAGCTGACTCGTGATGAGACCCCTTGCCTTTTGATTTATAACAATCTTGAGTCATTGCCCTGTTGTGGTATGCAGTATTGGCAAAGTCAGCAAGCTATAATATCTATGATCATGATAAGTCGGCTCGTGATGAGACCTCTTACTCTTTAAGTTAAGTGTATTATTGGATAATTCCCTGAACATTGTAATTTCCTAAGTGGGGAGGAAATCATTGTTTCCTTAAGATAGCTCTGGACGACAATGGTAGAGTTTTTGGAAAGAATTTTTCTACAGAGAAACTTTGTTTTGTTATTGATACCTTTCATTGGACTGATATGAAACAATCTTTCACTAAAAGTTGTCTTTTATCAAAGTTTTCAAAGTTGAAACTAGTATCATTTCTAGGCTAAAGTTTTTAATTGTATCTTTGAATAACAATGATCAATATTCTAAAAAGAATTCTATTTGTAAAAGTGAAGAAACAACATCTAAAAAAGAGAATTTGTATATTTTTTGTGAATTCCAAATGTAACCATTAACAACTCGTTTTTTTTATGACAATAAAGGAAACTAATATACAAAATAGAAGAATGATCTCCTATGGAAAATATTTTTTGAGAATTTGTCCATTAACAGGCAAAGACTCTCTTTTACCTGTTAAATCCTGTAACATAAAAGTAGATGGACCTATGGTTTCTGCAATTTGGAAAGGACCAAGCCACATCCATTGAAATTTCGTATGTTTTCCTTTTTCCTCATGAGCCTTGTCCCATTTTAAAACAATATCTCCAACCTGAAAGTCTTTTCTGGTTATCATGTTTGAATCAAAGGAAGCTTTTACTAATGCTTAATGATGAGCATGATTTATTTTGGTTTTTTCTCGTTTTTTTTCTAACTTAATTATTTCCATCTGTCTTAGTTGTATGGAAGAAGTTGGTGCTTCATCAATATATTGAACTAAGGCTAAAGAAGGAATTGCTAAATGAGTTGGAAGAACTACTTCTTTTCCATAAACTAAATTAAAGGGAGAAGTACCAATAGAAGCTTTCTGTGTTATTTGATCTTCCCATAAAGCATATGTTAAAGACTTATGCCAATTTTTATGATTTTGATCAATGGTTCGCTTAATGATTCTAATTAAGTTTTTATTTGTGGATTTAGCTAATCCATTTCCCTGTGGATAATAATTGGCAGAGTATTTAAGTTTAAAACCTCTCTTGAGTGCAAATTCAGTCATAGCATTACCAGAAAAATACGATGCATTATCAAACATTAAAGCAGAAGGTAAACCAAACCTGGTAATTATGAAATGATCTATGAATTCGATGATATGTTCAGCATTAGCAATCTTGAGAGGGACTGCTTCTACCCATTTCATAAAATAATCAGTTGCTGTAATGATATACCTATGTTGTTTGGAAGAGTGAGGAACGATCTCACCTATTATGTCCAATCCCCATTGATCAAAAGGTTGTTTAATGTTCACTGGTTGTAATGGAAATGATGGTTTCTTTTGCCTTCCAGCTGCAGTTTGACAAATTTGACATTTTCTTACATAGCTATGTGAATCTTTGAATAATGTAGGCCAGTAATAGCCTGCACGAAGAATTTTGTGTGCAGTAGCATCTCCAGCATAATGTCCACCTGCTGGCCCATCGTGAAGTTCCTGCAAGACTTTTTCAGCTTCAGATTTCTCCAGACATCTAAGAAGAACATAATCATAATTCATTCTAAAAATAACATCATTCACAAGCTGATATTGTTTAGCCTTCAACCTTAGAGCTCTTTTCTTAGTGTAATCGAGATTTGGAGGAGCATATCCATTCTTTAGATAAAAAATGATATCAGCATATAATGATTCAACATCGTTTAGGCTTACCTCATACGTTTGTATCTCTTCAGATGATTTCTTAGAAATCTGTGATGCTCCAGCTAGTATTTTGCAAAAGCCTTGACCTCTAACAATATTTGTTGGTTTGATCTCAACATCATATTCTTGTAAGGCAGTAATCCAATTAGCTCTTTTCTCACCCACATATTTTTGGACTAAAATATTTCTTACCGCTGGAAACGGTACTATGATTTTTGTATGGGTTTTAAGTAAAAAAGGTCTGAAATACTTGATTGCTTTGAAAACAGCATAAGCTTGTTTCTCCACATCTGAGTAATTCAACTCAGCTCCCTGTAAATTTGAATTGAAGAAAGAAATTGGGGCTTCTGCTTTATCTTTATTTGCTTGAGTAAGTATTGCATCGTAATATTTATCAGAGGCAAATGTATACAAAATAAAAGGATCGGAAAAATTTGGAGTTGCTAAAGATGGAGCATTAATGATTGCTTGTTTGATCAGATTGAATGCCTCATATTCATCTTGGCTCCATTTGAAGTTTGAATTCTTTTTTATCATCGCTTGTAAAGGAGATACTATTCTTGAAAAATCTGGTACAAATCTCTTTACAAAATTAATTTGGCCAAGGAAATATTGCATAGCTTTCTTATTGTGAGGTAAAGATATTTCAGAAATCTCCTTGATTCTATCAGGATCAATATGAATTCCAGATTTTGACACTATGAATCCAAGAAGTTTTCCTTCACTTAATGCAAAAAAGGATTTTTTTGGGTTAAGTGAAATTCCATACCTTTGACAATGTTGGAAGATCTGCTTCAAATCTTTAAGATGATTGCTTCGTTTTTTGGAATATACAGTTATATCATCCAAATAGATTACCACTGATTTGTTAACTAATCCCTTGAAAGCGATGTCCATGGCTCTTTGAAATGTGGCACCAGCATTGATCAGACCAAAAGGCATCTTCTGGTATGCATAAGTGCCCCATTTGGTTCTAAATGTAGTTTTCAATTGATCATCAGGATGGACTAACACTTGATTGTAGCCAGAGAAACCATCTAAGAAAGACATTAATTCTGATCCTGCAACTGCCTGTAATATTTGCTCCATTGGAGGCAAAGGAAAATTATATTTTTGGCAAGCTTTATTAAGATTTCGAAAGTCAATGCAAATTCTAATATCTCCGTTCTTCTTTCTAATAGGAACCATATTGGAAACCCATTTAGAATGTCGAACAGGAAAAATAATTTTGGCTTTCAATAACTTATTGAGTTCAGATTTGATCTGATTTTCTAGATTGGGATGGATTTTTCTTAGCTTTTGTTGAACAGTTTTTTCATCATTTATCATTGGAATGGTATGTTGGATAATATAAGTGTCATAAGTTTTGAGTTCATCGTGGTTCCAAGCAAAGACACTTTTATATTGTTTCAAAAGACGAACATATGCTAATTTTTCTTCAGGAGCTAGACCAAGGCCTAGGTTGATATTCTGTGGTTTGGTATCAGTTCCTAGATTCACTAATTCATAATTCAAAGTTGAACTTTGTAAGCCAGGTCTTTCCTAGGGAAAAATACGATCTTTCAAATGTCAGCTATGCTACGAGGATCCTGCCAGACAATAACTTCTCCAATGTCCCAGCAAACAATATGAAACACCAAAAACCAATTTCTCTTCAATCTCCAAAACTATGTATTACTCACAAGAGTCATCAAATTCCAACCTTTTACAATAAGGCCCTCATGCTCTATTTATCTAGCAAAGGAGGGAAAAAAATGCTAACTAGGGTTTGAAAATGTCATAAATACCCATAAATGTCATTTATGTCTAAGAGACCATGCAAGGCCCAAGACATAAAATATCTAATGAAATAAATGAAAAAATAACTCCTAACACCTAACTTTGGAGTGATTTGCCCCAAAAAGCACTAAAATATCTTTTTTCTCGTGATGTTTTTACTCTTACACAAAAAACTGTAGTGAGTTTGAGCGCAAACGCACCTGCAGAGAAAAGCGGGTCACTTGCAACCAAGTTTTGGAGGCCTTCTCGATGTTAAACGAGGCTGTGATAGCTCATTGGAAAGCATGTTGAGTATAATTTCCAAAAAATTCCAATTTTTTTTCTTGATTAGCTCTATTGCAGTTAAAATATAAATCTTAAAGTTGCTTTAGTGATTTAACCACAAACACTGTGCAAATTGGCATGTTTGTGGGCCTTTAAAGAATAAAAAATGCGCCAAATTCTCTGAAATCTAGTGAGCATATTTGTACTTCGAGTTGCAGTTCCAAAAATACAATTTACCCCCTAAGGATAACTTTTAGGAAAAACGTAGAACAAAAAAAGGGTAAAACTTGTCCCCTTCAAACAAGAAAAAACCAAAAAGTTCCAAAAAGTTCCCAAAATTTGAAATTATCTTCCTCATGGGGTTTGGGATTCTTGTAGAGAAGAATCAGCTAAGATCTCAATGTTATGTTGGTGTTTTTCCTCCTTCAGTGCTTGAATTTCGGCAAGGGCTCCTTTGAGCTTGGCCCATGAAAATTTGTTCTTCAAGGCATAGTGCTTGGCCATCTTTTTCTGTAGGCCAAGGTCCCTTTGTGTCTTCTTCAGCTGCTTGTTTTCATCCTTATAATACCCGTAGCCCTTGCCATGTCAAAGCTTCTATGAATCCTAATTTACGCATCTACTGGAGAAGTATGCTAGTGACCCTCTCCTCATCTTCATTTTCACTGTCAAGGTCAATATCAATGAGTTCAAATTACTTCTCAACCTCATGATTGTCTTCCTCTTATTCCTTTATTACGTTCTTTTTTCCTTTGTCTAGCTACTTGGTGGAAGTGGAATGCATGGCCCCTTTCCTTTTAGAAGCGGCAAACACATGCCTTTCTCCTCTTTGGTATGTCAAAGGAAAAGGTTCAACTCTGCTCATTTTTGCGTCCTCATTTTTGTTGCCATATTAACTGTCATTATCACTGCTATCCTTACTATCCTCATGGATTTTATGGCTACCATTATTTTTCTCCATGTCTTCCTCTTCATTACCTTGACTGCTACTTACCTCATTATCTCCAATATCAGCCTCATTGTTTACCTCTTCACTGATTTCTGCACTATCATCATTACCACTGTTAGGAGCCTCATTAAACTCTGTTTCATTGTCTTCTGTCTCCATGTTTTCTGCTTCATCACTATCCTCTTTGTTTCCAAAGTTATCACTGCCTTTATCACTACTAGGAACCTCAGTGTTTTTACTATCTCTTTGTGGCTCTTATTTTCACTGCCACCATCATCTTCATCTATCTCTCTGTCACTTCCTTCATTTGTGTCCATACTGTCTTTGGCCTCTTCATCTTCAACATCATCACTTCCCTTATCATCATTTGTTTCTTCCATGCTGACATCACTGCCCTCTACCTCTTCATTTTATTCCTCTTTACTATCCCCTTCTTCATCATTGCTTGATTTATCATTTCCCTCTCCTTCATTCTCATTTATTGGTTCATATTCATTTCCCTCATTATCTGATGCATTAGGAGAGGGTGAGGAAGGAGGATGGGATGATGAGGGCACATTTTGCTGAGGATGGGGTTGTGGGTTTGTGAAGGCCTCATGAGCAATGAACACCTCCCATGGTATGCCCTTTTGCTTCAACTGATGTTGCAAAACTATCTTGATCAAAGAGTGATGGAACAAACTTTGGATTTGCTGGGAATAATTCCTCCTTTGTACAACAAAGGACATCTTGTTAATACTCCTGTAAAGGTAGTAGGGTAAATGAAGCATCTTAACCCTAGTAAAGTGCATGAGTAATCTGATATGATAGGAGTAAAGTCTAGAGTACCTTCCCTCACTTGTAAAATATTTCATGATGGCCCTCATCAAGGGTGCATACCTCTCCAGCAAATGTGAAAAAGGGAAGATAGATTTGCAGTCATCTTTGTATCTGGGTTTAAGAAATGGTTTATAGAAAATTGTGTCTAAATTATCTCTTTTGAACCATTTTTCACCAACATTAGGCATCCCAGTGGCAATAGAAATGGCATCTGATGACAAGTCAAAGTTTACCCCTGCAAGATTCATGTGTTTATCATGTAGGTTGAGGATAAATAACCTAGTGAGCTCAGGGTTACTTTGCACCTGTTGGAATCTTTCACAAAAATGAAAACACCCCACATTTTGGAAACATGTGACAATCATAGGAAAGGAATTAAGCTCCATATTGTCTTGGCGTTCAAACCTATTAACCTTCCCACCTCTGTTTCTGCCTCCTAGGCACATGGCCTTCTTCACCACTACCATTTCCTTCTTCCCTTGACATTTTTGACAATTTTGCCTTTGAAAACCCTAACTCTGCTTGTGAAGTTGATATGAGAAAGGAATTGGAATGATGATGAAAGGGAAGCCTTTTAATAAGTGAGTTAGAGGGATGAATGAAGGTGTGACTGTATGTCTGTGAGGGAGAGCTAGAACTTAAGAACAAACATTAGTTACTTGTTATAATTCTACTCTGACAGTAAATTAGCATGAAGACGTAGGGTTTTCACTCCTTTAGGGTTTCCTCCAATTTCTCTTAACATCAAAACATGAAAATGCATTGGAGGGAAAAGTATTACATTCACCTACCAATTTAGAAATTCTCTTGAAGACACTTAATAGCAGCTTGGAAGTGTTTTTGATGTTTTTGGGTGTTTGCAGGTTTAGGAGGAGTTTCAGACTGAAAACGTAGCGCCTACACACGTGTTGGGCCAATCAGGCTTCCCTGTCGAAAGCGTAGTGTCTGCATGCCTCTGCATGGGGTGTCGGGCTTCCCTGCCCAAAGCGCAACGCCTGCACACCTCTCGGGCCTGTCAGGTCTGTTGAAAACGTAGTGCTAAATGCCTCTGCATGGACCTATCAGGCTTCCTAGGAAAATGGGTAGCACAGCTCTGAATGCTTAGTGCGTGCCTCTAAATGCACAACACAGTGAAAATATGCACAGGAAAATCCTCTGAATGTGTAGCGCCTGACCCTGAACACGAAATGTCGATCTGAACATGCAGCGCGGGGTAGACTTGCCCAAATTTTGACTGAAATTCCTAATTTTCTCTCTTGGATGATTTGATTATCTTTGCAAGTGCATAATAAGTCATGAAAGGATAAAATGATTCTTTATAGCCTAGGAAAATAAATCAAACTTTGAGAACCCACTTTGCTAATGTTTTTATTACTCCTTTTCTTTTAACTGATATCCTCTTGACCCTTTTTTGCTGTAGGTGGCTAAAAGACATTTAAATGGACCTTTCCTTTTTCTCCTTAAGTTTGATATATTCACTTTATGTTTTGAAGGGCTCCACATAGTAATAGTTTCAAAGTTTCCTATTCTTTTCATCATAACATTAAATCTTCCTTTCTTACATTTTTCATTCTAACCATTTGTTCTCTATTTTCTCTACAAGTTTCTGATATGGTGAACTTGACATCCTTCTGTAATGTTGGGGGCTTTGATGAGTTTGCTTTTGACACCTTCAAGACTAAAAACACTTTTGTCGCTGCCATGGGTTTTAAACAATGCCTTTCACTTCCCTAGGTCACTTCTGATTTGTAGGTGCCTAAATTTATAATTCAAAATTTGTCCACTGATACTCTTTATCTCCTTTCTCTGTAGATTTTTTTTGAGTCACAAGGCTTACTTTCTTTGGCTTGTCTATGTCCTTGAACATTTCTCACTTAGTAGGTATTATGAAAACCATGAAGTGGCTCTTCCCTTTATCTTTGAAGCCTGCTAACTTTATTTTTGACAACTTCAGAGACTTACAAAGTGGCCGCATTTCAAAAACTTCCTTTGTCCTTACCTTGAAACTCAAATCATATTTTACTTGGCAGGGGGCTGAAAATTTTGTCTTCACCTCCTTCACTAATACTTAGGCATGGTAAACTTACCTTTGACAAATTATGGGATGTCACACACAACAATATCTTCAAACATTCTTTTTGCTATCATCATAGATTCCTAACATCTTCATTTTACTTCCTTTGACTATCTTTCCAAAACCCTAGGTTTCTGGGCTGCTTGAGAACAATTATCAGTGTTGTCTTCTACGTTTCTCTATAGCCCTTTCAAGTTAATTCATTTTTGTTCAGTTCTCCTCACCTTTTCCATTTTAATTTATAATTTCTAAAAAAAATTCTTGCATGCTTGGTTTCTTGGTGTGCCTCCTTCATGTGGTTTGTTGCATTGGATCCTTGCTTGGCACACTGTTGGCCCAATCAGGCTTAGGAACCCTGATTATTATTTAACATAAGTTGCTTCCTCCCTCTTTGATGGGAATGTATTTAGTGAGGATTAGGCCTCTCACCTTACCAATTATCTATTGATAGTTACTTTAACACTCCTGCAGAAATGTAATATCCCAAAATAGGGAAATTATACAACAATGAGAATATCTTAAGATATTCTAAAGTTGGAGCTTTAGAAAAACAAGCACATAGTGGTGTAAATCAGCTGATAGGATGTAAAGGAACATATACCCAACAAATGAATGATCAGCAGCAAGAGTATGACCTATACACTCCTTCCAAAGTCGGGAAATGCAGCAATATAGGGCATAAAACGGCTGTCTTCAAAAAATAACGCTATATTTCCGGGAAATGGGACTTGGATCCCTTATAATATATAATATATAGCTCACATCCAGAATTGGAGCATAAAAAAATCCCTCTATCCAACATAAACAGATCTCCCAAAGCCAATATGACTCAAATAAGCCCAAACCCCATAGCTTAACTCATGCAGAAAGGACTGAAGCATGTATAGCGTTATTTTATTAAGGTTTTATGCAGAAAATAATGAGAAATAAGAGATCTGGAGTTTACAAGTGTCCAATGGGTGAGAAAATGGAGATTCCTTCCTCTTTATACACAATAAGACTAACTCGGTAAGGGTTTCAAGAAAGTACAATGTATAAAAGAGCAGATGTGCAGATCTAGATCTGTAAAACGTAGTTATACTATAGCTCTGTATAAATATAGCTGAAATGTACAAATAATAGAAGAATAATGCTATAAAAAGCCTTACGGGAGAAGGGTTGGCCCTCCCTCCAAGGAACTAGCTCAGGATCAAGGGTCTTGACCCTGATACTTCAACACTTGAAAAAATAATGCTTTTTCTAAAATTGACTATGTAGTAGATGATGTAGAAAGCTTTGGCCAAATTCCAAGATGTAAAATATGCTCAGAAATCTCTTGTAAAGATCTTGCAAACAAAGGGGAGCTCCCTCCTCTAAAAGATAAGCTCAGAAGTTGGTGTTGTAAGTATTCCACTGCAACACAACGTTCCCTGCTACAGGAATAATGTTGTAGCTGAAGGAGGATGCTTGGCCTCAAGCCTGGATGTGGAAAAATTAAGAATAATGCTCCTCCAAGAGATCTCTCAAGGGAGGAGAAGGAATCCCTAAGTAGGAATGCCTTGTGCTAAAAAAAACTGCATACTCAACTCAACAATTGAAGAATGCTCAAAATTCTAAGCAGTCCAAAATCAATAATCCATAAGCTAACCTCAAATGTCTACTATCTTCCTCCTTATAAGGTTTGTGAGCCTCCTCACCTTGGGTCCCACCCATTAGGGTTTCCAACACCACATGATTACTTTCCCTCCAAAACTGTGTTGTAGCTCCATCAAGGCTACTCCTCCATACTGCGATGTTGACTTAGTCAACTTGAATGAATCAACATGATTCTCTTCCTATTCATACATGGAAAGTGAAAAATATAGCTACTAGGTTGTCCCCTTTTTCATACCAAGAGGGCTTTTATGCTAATACAAGATAATTATGGGTCTCTTTCCCCCATTTATTCACATACTAAGTGCAACAATCAAACCTTAATATTCCTATTAGCTGCATGCTAATTTTAGGAATATTATAGTACTCCCCTCCCAAATGTTGCTTGTCCTCAAGCAACTACAAGGATAGAACTAGAAAGTCTCCTTCCCTCTTCTTGTAGCATCCTCATATGATGAGCTCTCCCAAAGAATCAGATGTTGTCTCAACAATGAAACTCCATAGTGCCTCTCCCAAGCATACAAGTTAGCATTTTGTGTACATCCCAAATGGCTATCATCATGTAAAAGTAAAATACACAAGGAGACAACTATGTGCTATCTAGAGGTCCTCTCAAGGCATGAACTTTGAGATGCATGGGAAAATTTCATTCCCAAGTGAAACCTCCACCCCCAAGCTATCATCCATATAAAATGATTCACCCTCCAACATGGCAACTCATGAAAAATACCCTCCACCTTTGGCTCATGAAGTGTAGGTGGGCTGAATAGATGAACATGATAGGAAAGAGGGCCTATCACATGTTTTCCACCTCTCCACTTATGATAAGTGTAGAGGGCATGTTGATCTTGGGCTACAACATGGTTGCCCTCAAGTGGCAAGAATAAGATTTAATCTCCAAGGATCCTCTCTCCAATGTCATGAGTCATGCCAACCCAAACCATTCCATACAAGATGAATGGCACATCATCACCATATGGCATCCAAATTAGAAAAATGTTGAAGGTTGTGTGCAAGTTTGGATGGTACAATAGGTTTTCCAAGTGGATACTGCGCAGTCTCCCCAACTTCTATTTGAGAATATCATGTGGCAAGTGGTTCTTCAATAAGTTACAAGTTGTGCATGTTTTCTCCTCCACCATGGGGTAGTAAGCAGCAATGGATATCAGCTGTACATAATCAAAATAAAAATATACTTTCCCAAAGTCATGTATAGATGGGCTACTAGCATTACAAAGATTGGCCCTAAATAGACCATGAGACCCAAAAATGCTCCTGGTCTCTTGTGGAGCAATGCACTATTCATATATGGTGAGAAGATACAAATATTCAATGGAGTAATCAATAAGTACAGAAATTCATTCTTTACCATACATAGTGAGTAGGCTGAAAGTTAGGTCCATTAATGAGTCCTCCCATGAGAATCTCCTCATAAAAATCTGCAAAAAGAAGGGATACATACTCTTCTTGGAACACTCCAACAATAAGAACATACTCCCAAGTGACAGCGTTGTAGGCCTTAGTGATAAGGATATTATCACTCCATGACTCCCCCCTTTGACATCCCATATGCCAAAGCCATCCACCATCATGCTACTATGTGAGAAGATCTTCTTCCTATGTGCAAGCTCCTCCTTTTCCTTCAATGCTGAAGGGTAGCCTCTTTGCACCTTGAATGTGCCCTTCCTTCCTCCGGAAATATCATGATAAGCATGGGAAAATTTATGCCCATACTTTCCCAAGTGTAACCACAGTGACAACAACTCTTTCTACTCCCTCTTCTCTCCCTCATACAAGCCATAAGGTAATATCATGATGTTTATCCTATATGATGACCCATACAAACAAATCTTCTACTGCCATAGCATATGGGTGCCCTGAAATGCCTCCCTCCATAACATACCTTGTGAAAAAGTATATGTCATATGTTTTCCAAACTCTCTCAGGAGTAGCCAACACAACTTTACCTCTTTTTTCCCTGTGTCATAGATTTGCAAGTGGCTCACCAACCTCTTTCTCTCCATCCACCCCCATTCATCCAAATGTGGATGCCTCCAATCATGCTTCCCATTGGTATCTCCCAAATGAAGACTACCAATCTCCCAAAGTAGATCTTCCTCTTTGCACCTCATGGGAAGTTGAGATGCAACTCCTTGGAGATCTTTTAGAAAATATCTCTCATCAATGATCCTCTTGAATGCATAAGGACCCAAGTGTGCTAAAGGTAGAACATCATCATAAAGTGGCACAATGCTCATCATGCCCTCCAAATTTCCACAACCCAACCCCAAGTGTTGTATGCAACTTAGTAGGGGTGCATTGAGATGATTTTTTACCCCATCATTGATCAAACCCAAGCTGTACAATGCAGCACAATCTTGTTGCTCTATACCAACAATGTGTTTTGATCCTTGATCATGTAAAGAAAAATTTCCAAGGCTTCCCATAAGATTTTCTGAAATGATACAAAATGGAAATTCATGCATACCTTGGTGTGTCCTGGGAACATCTTGTATGGCTGCAAGAGTTCCCCCCTCCAATGTGTTGGCTGATCCAACTACTGATATAGATGGCTACCCCTCCATGGTTGTGACAACACTGATAAAAGTCTCCTCAAGTGGGGATGAGGACTCCTTCTTCTCTAATCTCTCACTGTCAAATATTCTGATCATCCTTTGAGTGAAATATGAAAAAGTAGATACTCTTGCATGAATCACATGGTTGAACCACCAAGTGATTTTCTTACCCTCTGAGTGTAGCACTGAGATCTCCAGATCCTCTTTTTCCACTACTGGATGTAGTAGGAAAAATGCTTCTAACTTCATCACCCAAACTTTTGTTGTACATATGGGTGATCCATCGAAAGTGGAAAATAGAAACCTATTTCCCTTCACCATCCTATTATTGTATGGCCTCCTTTCTTCTTTCATTTGGATAAACTGAGGAAGATCTAGAGTCTTTTTGAAATCTCTAGGTTGGCACTTGTACTCTGCCAAATATCCACTCAGGATCTCATGTTCTAAGTGGTCTTCTTGCTCTTCACTCCCTCTATGAGAGTAGGAAGTGCATGGGTCTTCTTATTTCTCTTGAAACCTTCTAGAGGTCTCACTATATATTTCTTCTTCTTGAAAACCTCTTGGAGTTTCATTGTATCTTTCTTCTTTCATCTATTTAACCTCCTTGGAGAGGTTCTTCTTAGATCTAAAAATTGATGAGAGTAATCTCATCCTCTCCATCATTCCAATATCCTCTTCTTCTTATCTAACAGATTGGATCTGAAATACATAGGCTGAGCCAATATGGCAGCTCTGATACCACTGTAATATCCCAAAATAGGGAAATTCTACAAAAATGAGAATATATTAAGATATTATAAAGTTGGAGCTTCAGAAAACCAAGCACATAGTGGTGTAAATGAGTTGATAGGATGTAAAGGAACATATACCCAACAAATAAATGATCAACAACAAGAGTATGACCTATACACTCCTTCCAAAGTGGGGAAATGCAACAATATAGGGCATAAAATGGTTGTCTTCAGAAAATAATGCTATATTTGTGGGAAATGGGACTTGGATCCCTTATAATATATAATATATAGCTCACATCCAGAATTAAAGCATAAAAAAATCCCTCTAGCCAACATAAACATATCTCCCAAAGCCAATATGACTCAAATAAGCCCAAACCCCATAGCTTAACTCATGCAGAAAGGACTGAAGCATGTACGGCGTTATTTTATTAAGGTTTTATGCAGCAAATAATGAGAAATAATAGATCTGGAGTCTACAAGCATCCAATGGATGAGAAAATGGAGATTCCTTCCTCTTTATACACAATAAGACTAACCCGACAAGGGTTTCAAGAAAGTACAATGTATAAAAGAGTAGATCTATAGATCTAGATCTGGAAAATGTAGTTATACTATAGCTCTATATAAACATAGCTGAAATTTACAAAGAATAGAATAAAAATGCTATACAAAGCCTTACGGGAGAAGGGTTGGCCCTCCCTCCAAGGAACTAGCTCAGGATCAAGGGTCTTGACCCTGCTACTGCAACACTGGGAAAAATAACGTAGTTTCTGCAAATGACTGTGTATTAGATGATGTAGAAAGCTTTGGCCACATGCCAAGATGTACAATATGCTCAGAAATATCCTGTACAGATCTGAAAAATAAAGGGGAGCTCCCTCCTCTAAAAGATAAGCTCAAAAGTTGGTGTTGTAAGTCTTCCACTGCAACACCCTATAACACAACATTCCTTGATACAGGAATAACACTTTAGCCGAAGGAGGATGCTTGGCCGCAAGCCTGGATGTGGAAAAATGAAGAACAATGCTCCTCCAGGAGATCTCTCAAGGGAGGAGAAGGAATCCCTAAGTAGGAATGCCTTGTGCTAAACAACATTGCATACTCAACTCACTGAGCTTAAGAATGCTCAGTAGTCTAAGAAAACAAAAATCAATAATCCATAAGCTAACTTCAAATGTCTACTATCTTCCTCCTTATAAGGTTTTTGAGCCTCCTCACCTTCGGTCCCACCCATTAGGGTTTCGAACACCACATGATCACTTTCCCTCCAAAACTGCGTTGTAGATCCATCAAGGCTACTCCTCCATATTGCGATGTTGAATTAGTCAACTTGACTGAATCAACATGATTCTCTTCCTGTTCATACATGGAAAGTGCAAAATCCAGCTACTAGGTTGTCCTTTTTTTCATACCAAGAGGGCTTTTATGCTAATACAAGATAAGTATGGGTCTCTTTCCCGCATTTATTCACCTACTAAGTGCAAGAATCAAAAATTAATATTCCTATGAGTTGCATGCTAATTTTAGGAATATTACAAGAAATGTCAAAATGCACAGTTTCCTTTTGTAGAATTTGGACTTGATAAGATGGCCTTCTTAGGAGATTTTCTGATTTTTCTTGGACAACCATGTGCTGATCTTGTCTTGCATTTGAACTAGCTTCTAGTATAGGAAAAAGAGAGCTTTAAAACACCAATGATGACCCTACAACCTATGTAACCCTAATGACCTAGTGGGAGGGTTTTTTGACTTGGCCTTTGACTGAAATCTGGTTTGGGGTCTTCAAGTGTAAAAACAGAGCTTTTGGAAAATTGATTTATTGAAGATCCAAAATCAAATGTACTTGATTTATCTAAAGCGTCTACATAGATAGTTTTGAGACCATCAATGCTTGAGGAACCTGGTGAACATGGGAAGGAAAAGTTGTTTGGTAACCCTAGATGGAAAGTGGAGGGGTGAAGCAAAAGAAACACAGAGTGCCGAGGTTATGGGTGGGAAAATAGGATATAGATGAGTGGCATGAGCCCAAGAGGGGTCTTCTAGGAGTGGTAGGTTAACCATGGAATGACAAAATAGTAGAATAGTGAAAATTTTGGTTTAAGGATAATGAAGGCAGTGAGATTTCTAAAATCAAAATATTCAGGAATCTTGTTTTTACAAATTTAAGACAAACATTTAGTCATCTAAAAATAGCAAAAATTACATATGACTAACAGATTCACTATTGATGATACCCAACACAAAGAGTGGTTTATTTCCATGCTGGTATCGCATATGTGCCAACCATTGAGTCAACAGAAGACTACCACATAAGCTGATGCCATATAAATCGTAATGAAGCTAGAAGCTTCACCAGTACCCGCTTGCAGATCAGGACCCAACAGATTCAAAGCCAGTTGGAAGTGATGCATTTAGAAATATAGAGTCTGCGCAAAGATAAGGGAAATGAGGTATGCGCAGATGTATGGTGCATAGTATGAAAATTCACAGAGCATCATAAGGATCAATGCCTCGTATTCAATGATTATCTGCAAGTTGGAGGATGAAGCCCACTGAAGAGCGCGCTTGGGCCAAGTGGGAATCCTACATTATGGTGTGCAAATTGCTAGGCTATGGGTATGCATGCAACAGATTATTTTCTGAGGACTGGAAAATATGTTCCTGAGCTAAAGCAACCTTTTTGTAAGTTTTTCTTGTCGTTGGGAAATGATGAATGACACTGTCACAGCTTTGATTTGATGATTGATCGAGCTAAAATTTATAGAATTCATGCTAAACCTACCTTGCCAGCATCCCCGTCTTGGCATGCTGGATTCAAAAGTAGAGGAGGAGGAGTTGGTTGACAAAGTGGGAAGCTCATACGCTACAACTTTGGAGGCATTGATCATTATGCATGCGACTTTCCAAATCCAACACGACAGTCTTGAAGGTACTATAGGCAATTTGATCATGTTATTGAAGATAGTCTTGTTTTGATTTCCAAGATGCAGGAAAAGAAAATGAAAACTCCAAATCATAATATTCAAATGGTAAGAGCGGAGCTATGTGAAGAGGAACCAAGCGTGAATGTTGTCACTAGGAGTGGTGCATCCACTAGTGAATACAAAGGGAAGAATTTAGATGCTAATCTCTGGATCTAGCAATCGCATGAGAAGAATGATGGATTCAACTTACAACATGAGAAATACACATTTGTAGAGGCAAAGAAGGTGTTTTTATAATTGAGTGCATCAACTTCAACCAAACCTATGGACGTGGTTAGAGTAGATGAAGAAATAAAGCCCTTTGTAGAGGCTTGCATCAAACTTTTGAGCAATAAGAAGGAAGTTGAGAACCTCCAAGCGTTGATATATAACTGCGTGGAGAAAGAAAAACCTCGAATGGAGTATAAAGCTATCAATAATATCTATAATAATAAAATAATAACTCGACGGGAGATGCACTTGACTACTCAAATTGGCGCCTATGAGACGGATCAGGTCATTCTAGATCTAGGATCTAATGCTAATATCTTACCAAACTAGACTTGGAAGTGAATGGGAGAACCTAAGTTGGAGTGGTCTACTAGTCAATTGTGCATGGAAAATAAACAGAAGATTATTCCATTAGGAAGACTCTCGCAGGTTGTAGTAGATATTGAAGGAGTAAAGGTGCTCACACATTTTGAAGTCATGTAGATTTTGGATGATACTGATCTGTACCCTACGTTGTTGGGTTTATATTAGGCTATTGATATGGATAGCATCATTAATCTTAAGTAAATAAGTATGGTATTTGAGAATAATGGAACCAGATTTGTGGTTCCCTTAGATATTGCAGAAGGTGCAAGATATACAGAGCAGGTACGGGTAGATGACGATGTTGATCATATTTATAACTTGACTACACGAGACGACGATTGGATCAACCCGAAAACTGATGGAAGATTTAACTAGGAGAAAGGTAGTTCCTACTTCTCAGATTCAGATGAATAACTATAGAACTGGCAGAACTGGCTACATGAAGTATCTATGTTGCACTGCAATTGAGTGAAAAGAGCTCTTCGATGCATATCCTTAGAGGTACGAGAATTTCCTTATTATGATGGTCTAACCAATGTTAACAGATTTTTAGCGGAACTTGAAAACACTGTTCCAGAAGCAGAGAGATTCCATGCACTTGATATTGTGCTGCATTTTACCCCAGCACACTAGTGGGAGACACATAAGGGAAACTTGGGTAATTGGGAAGAATGTACCCATATGATGAGACTGCGATTTGAGCGTCCAAATACTATAATGGAAGAGACCTATTCTAAAAAGGGTGATCCATGAAAAAATCTGGCTAAATGGATTGAAGCATGGGGCACAGAGTCGAGACCAGAATGGGTGAAAATGTTCATCCACACTTTGGGGAAGGTGCCTACGGATTGGTATCTAGAAACCGAGCTACGACGAGGAACCAATGAATGGACTCCGCTGACAAAAAGTTTTATCTTGACCTTTAGTTTTGAAAGTGGGTTCGATTGCTTGGGAAATGCACTATAGGGTATTCAAGAGGTCATCTTTGACATCACAAAACTGAAGGTAGAGTGTGCCTCGCCAACATGGGATGCAAAGATGATGGACATTGTGAATTGTCAAAATTTTTCAATTGAAGAGAATGAGGAAGATCCAAGGAACATCACAATCCCTAAGTCTGAAGGACAATGCGTGGTTGTTGGACCTACAATTGATTCACTCGATGTAACTAAGCCTCTGAAGATTTGGCAAGTTAACATTGGCTCAAAGGAAGAACCGAAATTAGTGAAGATCGAGGATTAATGGGATGATGATATGGTGGGAAAGGTCGTTGAACTGTTGTTGGAATACCAAGACCTGTTTCCTACAAATTTTTATGAGTTGAAAGGGATGATAGGAGATCTGAGGGTCATGAAGATCACTTTAAAATCAGATGTGTGGCCTGTGAAGTAGCAGCCGTATAGATTGAATCCCAAATATAAGAATAAAGTTAAGGAAGAATTGGAGAAAATGGTTGCTGCAGGAATCATAAAGCCAATGGAATAATCTGATTGGGTGAGTCCTATGGGGGTGCAAGGCAAGAATACTAAGGGAGGAATAAGGATTTGCATGTATCTATGAAAATTGAATGATGCTTGTGTACATGATTTTTCTTGACCCTATTTTCTGATGGGATCCTGGACAATGTAGGAGGACAAGGGGCATATTCATTTACAAATGGTTTCTCAAGATATCTCCAGATTAAAATTGTGCTGGAAGATAGGAGTAAAATAAAATTTCTGACAGAATGGGACTCCTTTTAGTATAAAATTATGCCATTTGATCTGAAGAATGCACCAACTATCTTCTCGCACGTGGTAGTGGACGTGTTCAAATAATACATCCATAAGTTCTTAGGAGTCTATTTTGATGATTGGAATGTCTTTGGATTGTTGAAAAAGCATGTCTCAAGTCTGCACCTAATGTTGGATACTTGTCGGAAGTATTGAATCTCACTTAATATGAAGAAGTGCATCTTTTGTATGCCATTCTGGACTTTTATCGGTCATATTCTGTGTCAGCAAGGATTGATGATGGATCCCTCGAAGATCATTGTTATTGTTAATCTGGAAGTTCCTCCAAAGGTCAAACAACTTTGCTCAAATTTTGGGGCATAAAGGGTATTACCAGAAGTTCATCCAAGGTTATGCGCTAATCACTCTTCCCATGGAGAAATTATTGAATAAGGATGCTTCATTTTTATGGGGCGAAGAATGCCAAAAGAGTTTTGAGTTTTGTAAGGAGAATATGGTCACTATGGCCATATTGGTCTTTTTAGACTGGTTGAAGGTATTCCATGTCCATGTTGATGCCTCCTGCATCATGCTCGAAGATATTTTAGTGCAGCCAGAAGCTAGGGAGATTGATCACCCTATTGAATTTTCAAGTAGGAAGCTATCAAGCGCGGAGCGTAATTATTAAACTACGGAGAGGGAAGGATTGGCTATGGTCTACACGCTACAAAAATTCTGCCACTATCTATTGGGAGGCCACTTTAAGATGTTTACTGATCACTATGCTCTGAAGTACGTGGTCAATAAGACTGTGTTTAGGGGGGGTGGGGAGATCTATAGATGGTTGCTTCTATTTCAAGGGTATTGTTTTTAAGTAATTGAATTCTGGGCCAGACCATCTGTCACACATTGAAAATGGGGAAGAGACAATTAGCTTGGAAGATGGTTTACCAGATGCGCAAATATTTTCTATAAAGGTATTTTATGATCATTTTTTAGACATTATTCATTTCCTAACTACTAGAAATGCACCCACAGAGTATACATTGCAACAGAAGAAAGAGTTCGTCACACATGCAACTGACTTTACTCTAATTTCTAGTCAGTTGTACAAGATGGGTACAAATTACGTTATGAGAAGGTATGTGTTGGAATTTGAGAGATGTGATAGCTTATATGAGGCTCATGTGGGGGTTTCCAGAGGTCACTATGTTGGGAAATCCACTACGTAGAATATCCTACAAGATGGTTTATGGTGGCCCACGCTACATAGTGACACACATGCACATTTTCGTTCTTGTGATGTATGCCAAAGGACATGAAAACTGTCTCATAGAGATGAGATGTCGTTGCGCCCACAAATGGAATTGCAAGCTTTTGAAGAATGGGCCATTGATTTTTTTGGACCTATTGTCCCTCGATGAAAGAAGACAGGTGCACGTTACATAATCACTATGACAGACTATGTAACCAGATGGGCTAAAGCTAAGCCGATGAAGGTTTGTAGTGCAGAAATATTTGTGCAATTCATTTTGAGAACATTTTGACTCAGTTTGGGTGCCCTAAATTCTTGGTGAGCAATCGAGGTACGCAATTTGTAAATGAAACTATTGAAGCCTTGACAGAAGAATTTTGGATTCATCATCAGAAGAGTACTCCATATCACACACATGAGAATGGTGCGCTGGAATATTTTGATAAGATACTAGAGACTGTGCCCGCTAATGTATGCAATGCTAATCAAAATGATTGGGATGTGCACATACCTGTGTTTCTTTGGGCATACAGAACCACATGCAATAAGTTGACAAGGAATACACTATTCAAGTTGATGTACAGGAAAGAAGCTGTTATGTCGATGGAGTACATTTTTCCAAGTTTTCACATTGCACCATTCACTAATATGGTAGAGAAAGATATTATGGAGGAATGATTATCGCAGTTGGTCGCGCTAGAAGAGGATTGATTCATTGCATGTTTCCATCAATAGGTACAGAAGGCGAGCGAAAAGGATTGGTATGATAGTCATATTTAATAGATAGAAGGTATTTAAGGAAGAGGATTTGGTTTTTCTATATGACAACAAGTTTGCGCACCACCCACGAAAGTTCAAGATGCATTGGCTCAGACCATATGTTGTCAAGGAAATTAAAAACAGAGGTGCGGTGCGCCTGGACACATTAAGGAGAGAAAACCTTCCTAGGTATGTAAATGGAAGTCGATTGAAGTTTTACAGGGATGGACCTCTCCCTGTACACACCAAATGAATATATGGATCTGTGCAACAAGGATGGCATATGTGCAGATAGGTGCAACGCGTGCGGTAGCTGCGCGCGAAAGTTGACTGGGTCACAAAGGAGCTAGAATATAGTTGTTGGAACAATAAATATGGAAGAGGCAACATTCTTACCATTTGTAGGATCATCTAAATTTCATTTAATGAGGAGATTATGCCATATTTGGAGCTGTTTTAGCATTTATGGAGCTAAATTAATGCATAGAAGATTGTTTGAGGTGTGCCTATGGTATAAATATGACCGAAGGGGTCACATTACTTCCCAATGCTTTTTGTTCCATTTTTCTGAGTTGTGGTCTCTGATTTCTGAAGTTTTTCTAAAGCTTATGTCTGGTCTTGATCCACTCTTTGAGGAAGAGTTGCGCCACCAAAGTTTGATCCCGCCAAGCATGACTGCCACCAAGACTACCCCTTCTGAGATGAAAAGCGAAGAAACCGCCGTGTAGGATGCTGATATCCCTACGCCAGTGCAAAAAAATAAGGGACAGTCCTCGGGGTCCCATAAGTCACCCCGTGAGAAGACCCCAAAGCCACACTCAATTTTTGTAGAGCGCCAGATGAAGCCCATGGCAAAGTTGCCAGAGACTATATTAGCGGAAGATGTTGTAGAAATTGCTGACCCCATATCGCGATTGCCTGCATATGTTTCACAACGCAAATCCTTAGTGAAGGTCCCTAAGGATCTTGATAAAGTACGTTCATACATTAATATGCCACTTCTTCCAGAGAACATACTGGTTGAAGGCTATATGTTCACAAAACTTTCGCTGCTGAAAATGGAGGTTTGGGACCTTGCAGATCAAGAAAAAATTTCAAAGCTCGTGCCCAGTATGTATTTAGAGCAGGTTCCTTATGAAGATGGAGTAGTGTGTGTTGAGCCAAAGTCGTGGGCCCTGGGCTTGCAAAAATCTATCTTACTTAACCAATTTCACATTCCACACTACAGGCGCAACCCCATTAATGATATTTGTGTGTTACAGCTGCTTGTGCTCATCTTTGATGATTTTTTGTGGCCCGGAGAGTGCATTGCCATAGATTCCACGTTGATCCATCGGATCACTCGCTTGCCTGACTAGGGGACAGACCCCATGGCGGCCTTTGGTGAAAAAGGCCAAGAGAAGAAAGTCACAGAGAATGTCAAGAAAGACAATAAGGTGTCATGCAACACCTGAGGATTCCTTGTTAGTGAAATTAGTGACCCTAAATTATAATTTGGCACGATTTTCCTCGCCTGCAAGATGATGAGGAATTGCAGGCCAAAGGATGTTCCAACCCATGTTATTGCACTCTCTAGGCAGTGCGAGGAGGGCGTCCATTATAACTGGGCTCAATACCTATGCATAGAATTCCTAGAGAATGTGCACAAGGTGCAAGAGGAGGGGAAACACTTTTACTACTGATCTGAAAATGGAACTATTTGTAAATGCTGTGAAAAGTATCCATTTCCATTTAATTAAGTGTGCAAAGTATTCTCCATGTCTTTCAGGTTAAACAAGGTGTTTTTGGTAATTGTTTCTGATTTTTTGTGTGAGGAAATGTTAATTAATTTTACTATTTAACATATTATATCAGAAATACACAGCAATATAAATTCACCATAGCATAACATAGCAAATTGATGAGGTAGTTCACCCCTCCTGGGCTACATCTATCAGGTCCAAGGCTCCTAATGGGCATATCCTTGCTCTATTAAGTTGCTAAAAATGGTTATACAAAGACAAATATGCCTAAACAAGCAAAACTAGTTGTGAAATTGACTTCAAAAGACAGAAATAAGCTAAAAATGGCTTTTGTTTCACCTTAAATAGTGAAGTACATCAAAAAACAACTCCATTTCCCTGATGGCCCTAATGGCTCTCCAAGCTTCCCTGAAGCAAAAATGGATGTAGAACACCTCTGTTCACTCTACAACCTGTCCCAAACTTTGTAGAATCTGGAGAAAGCTAAAATTGACTAAAATTTCATTCAAATTGGTTCGATATTGAGGAAGTTATGACCTCCCAAAGAAAACCGTCCAATGTCCTTGAAAACCCCACTAAATGTGGGCTAACTGCAGTTAGGGTCGATAACTTTGGCATAAACCCGTAATTTGGTGGAATGCGCCCCAAATAGGTGGAACCACAAGAAGTTATAATAAATGTGATTTATTGTGGTCACATGGACCGTTTGAACCGTTAGCGAAGAAACTGTAACAACTTGTCATGGCATTTAATATTTATTGTGGGGTGGTCACATGGCGACTGCCACGCAAACTCCGACCAAACCACCGACATGAACGTTGAACAAACCATGTGTTATCAACTGTGGCATAAAAATTTTGGAGCAGTCACATGGGATCGGATAAGTCGTTAAACCCACAGTTTGTAGACCTTAGGCCAGGGTCACGGCAATTGGGTCTTATGGAATCGTTTGAAGTGGGGGCTGGCCCCCTTTGTCGCTGGAATGAATTAAACTAAAATTCGAAGAGTGGCGGAGACCATTCATGGTAAGATGTACCACGTAGCCCTAGCGGTCGGGTGTGGCGCTTGTGGGAGATAGGTCTGCTGTTCAAATACTACCAAGTCCAAAAAAAAATTTAATATGCTCAAAACTCCTCAGCATGGGGCCATGTGGTGGCCTCTGGGCTTGCCATGTGGCACCCTTTGATAGGCCAAAATCCATAAAATTCCAACCATTAAGAAATGAGAAGATGCCACTTTTCCTCCAACAATTCGTCCTTGTAGAAACTTCTAGGAATAATATTTTTAATTTTCCAAAGTCAAAAAGTCAACTTTGGACAAGCTGGTTTTTTAAGGATACTAAAAACTTCAAACTTGCATAACTTTCACATACGACATTGGATTTGAGTCTAGTTTAACGTTTTGAGAATCATAGCAATAGGCCTTTCTAGTCATTCAGGTTGCAACCAATTTTGAGCAATTCCATTTTTGAGCATTTTTTCAACTTGGACATGAACACCTGATCACACCTCCCAAATGGGAAGCTTTTGGACCTCAAAAGCTCACTAAAATACTGAAACTAATCTATAAAAAAACTAAGAATACTGCACCCTCTTCTCTTCAGACTCAAAACACTTTCCCTGCATGGATAATGTCTTTGAACCACAACTAGAAAGAAATTCACACTTCCCCTCCTCGATGCTTATCCTCCTGTCAAGAGTTGCCTTTCTTGCACTCACTCAGAAAATTTCTGGTGAGAAATTTGTAGAAGGAATCTGAACATCATTGCCTTGATCAATGATCCAATGTGGCTCAAACATAAGTTGTGCAACATGCAACATCAACAATAAGTCGTCATGAAATGTGCTATATAATTGACACAAAATCAATGTAAAAAGTGTGTAATACAATCGACACAAGTCGAAAAACATGTGCGACACAATCGACACAAGTCGATAAACATTCCAAGGAATATTCTCAAAATATTCCTTGGAATATTCTTTTTTTTTAATTTTCCAAAGTCAAAAGTCAACTTTGGATAACTGGTTTTTTGGAGGATACTGAAAACTTCAAACCTACATACTTTCACATATGGCATCGGATTTGAGTCTCGTTTGTGGCACCAGAATCGCAGCAATGAGCCTTTCCAGTCATTCAGGTTGCAACAAATTTTGAGCAGTTCCATTTTTGAGCATTTTTTCAAGTTGGACATGATCACCTGATCACACCTCCCAAATGGGAAGCTTTTCGACCCCAAAAGCTCACTAAAATACTGAAACTGATCTGTACAACAACTAAGAATACTGCACCCACTTGTCTTCAGCCTCAAAACACTTGCCCTGCATGGATAATGTCTTTGAACCACAACTATAAAGAAATTCAGACTTCCCCTCCTCGATGCTTATCCTCCTGTCAAGAGCTACCTTTCTTGCACTCACTCAGAAAATTTTTGACGAGAAATTTGTAGAAGGAATCTGAACATCATTGCCTTGATCAATGATCCAAGGTGGCTCAAACATAAGTCATGCAGCATGCGACATAAACAACAATTCGTCATGAAATGTGCTATACAATTGACACAAAATCAATGTAAAAAGCGTGTAATACAATCGATACAAGTTGACAAACATCTGCGACACAATCGACACAAGTTAATAAACAACATGATACATCTTGAAAAACACATATGCATGTATAAATGTACAATGAACCTATTTAAATTTCGCTATTTACACATACAACTTCCATGCACATGTACACCTTCAACTCTTCCTTTCAAGTACGAACAAGTACATAATCCTAAGAACAATTGGGTGACTATAAGAGCTGAACTAAAAAATATTGCTGCAATATAAGTGAGTATCATACTCATCTTTTATACCTCCATGGTGAAATTTTGCATCAAAATTTTCAACAGAAATACATGCATACAACCGAAATGTGCATATGTACAAAGGAGTATTTCTTACTATGTTAAGAAGTCCATCCACTTCTCTCCAAGCCACCTCCATGACGATTTTTGCTGCTGCAGCACTTCTTCATGTGAATCTTCCATTTTCACATCAATAATGGAATCCTTAGTTCCACTTGCGCCAATATTTCTGTCCTCTTGCTGCATGTGCTTTGGATGACCAGTTGGATGCAAAGTCCAACAACGAGAGACATCATGTCCCTTATTTTGGAAATATGTGCAAAACTTATGCACCTTATTTGAAATTTGCATTTTCCTCATCTGCTTCTTGTATGCTTTCTTCGTCATCCAGCATCTCGAAACAACATGGTTAAATCCACCACAATATGTACAACAAATATTTCTTCCATTTAAGCATGTAAACTTATCATGCCTTATAGAAACACGATCAATTTGATCATGAGAAGATTTATACCTCTTGTGCTGCTTTGAATGTTCATCCTTTTTGTCTTCATGAGAAGATGAACTAGTAGAGGCTACAGCTTTCATTTGCAGACTAACATCACCGTTTTTGTCTTGAAAACTATCTGAACTTGCATGCATTCCATAAGCTGCATGTTTACCATCTTCTTGCTGCAACAAAGGCTTAAAGCAATGGAAATCATCTTTGAAACAAATTTGACATATTTGCATCTTAGAACTTGGAATAAAGGTTCTCTTTAAAGTAGCATCACATGCCTTCAAAGATTTGGAATCTTCGCCATTAAACTGCACATAACCAAGACCAAGATTCTTCGGTCGCTCCTCAACAAGAACAAGTTCAACCATGCCTTATGCATTCTTACCTAACCCCTTGCCTTCATAACCCATTTTAATCATTAATTTGGACCCTATTCCCTTTATATGTTTTTCTAAAGAACCAATAAATCTTTCTAAAGAGGAAACTGAAGACAAGTTAGAATGGATTACCTCTTCCTCATACATTTTCTTGGTCAAAGCCTCTTGGGATTGATGGAGTTGCCTCTCCATATCATGCAATTTTTGAAGAATCTCTTCCTTCTCTTCCTTCATGGCAAACAATTGTTCACGAAGTTCAATACTTTCTCTTTTGTCCTCAAACAAATTCTATACCATATCCTTCAATATAATAAAGTCATGCTTCATATCATCATTGAAGAACATTGTGAAGGAGGAAACTTCACTTGTAGAAGTTGTCATTATGATGTAAATGAAAAAATTAACTTCAACAAAGTTCTCAAAGCTTTTCAAAACAAATGACAAAGATTTTTTAACCAAATGGCTGTAAAGACCAACTCTTATTCAAGCAGCCAAACAACAAACATACTCCAAGAGCTTCTTAACCACAATCGTCAAGAGGGTTTATTTTCCAATGAAGACCTTAAGGTACTTTGGGGGTAAGGAAGAAGCCTTCATGTTTTTTCTTCATTTTTTTTTGTTCTCTCCAAGACTTAGCTAATCATTAGCTATCCCCAAAACTCAAGCAAACCCAAACAACAATCAGTTTGCAAATAGTAAAACAGTCAATATTTTACACTATTTAACACCTTTTCTTGAAAACACGCTTAAGGGCTTCTTCTCATCTCTTAAAATTCAGCCAAGTAAGCCTCAAAAACCTACAACAAATGCTGCCCCGAAATGGATAAACACTACTTGCAAGGGTTCTAATGCAATATTTTAAACAAATCCTTTTGCACAAGAAAAAAACAGAGAGAAAAACAAGCTCTCCTAATGCTCAAAAACACCAACTCTGATACCAACTGATCTGAAAATGAAACTATTTTTAAATGCTGTGAAAAGTATCCATTTCCATTTAATTAAGTGTGCAAAGTATTCTCCATATCTTGCAGGTTAAAAAAAGTGGTTTTTGTAATTGTTTCTGAGTTTTTGTGTGAGGAAATGTTAATTAAGTTTATTGTTTAACATTTTATATCAAAAATACACAGCAAGAGAAATTCACCATAGCATAACACAACAAACTGATGAGGCAATTCACCCCTCCTGGGCTACATCTTTCGGGTCCAAGGCTCCCAATGGGCATGTCCTTGCTCTATTAAGTTTCTAAAAATGGCTATATAGAGAAAACTATGCCTAAATAGGAAAAAATAGCTATGAAATTGACTTCAGAAGACAGAAATAAGCTAAAAATGGCTTTTGTTTCACCTTAAACAATGAAGTACAACCCAAAACAACTCCATTTCCCTGATGGCCCTGATGGCTCTCCAAGCTTCCCTGAAGCAAAAATGGTCGTATAACTCTCCATAATGCTGAAGAAAGCCAAAATTGACTAAAATTTCATCCAAATTGGTTCAATATTGAGGAAGTTATGACCTCCCAAAAAAAACTGCCCAATGTCCTTGAAAGCCCCACTAAATGTGGGCTAACTGTAGTTAGGGTCGATAACTTTGGCATAAACCTGAAATTTGGTGGAACGCGCCCTAAATAGGTGGAACCAAAAGTAGTTATAATAAATGTTATTTATTGTGGTCACATGGACCGTTTGAACCGCCAGCAGAGAAACCATAAAAACTTGTCATGGCATTTAATATTTATTGTGTGGCAATCACATGGTGACCATCACCAAAACTTTGACCAAACCACCGGCATTAACGTTGAACAAACCATGTGTTATCAGCCGTGGCATAAAATTTTGGAGCGGTCACATGGGATCGGATAAACCATTAAACTCGTGGTTTGTAGACCTTAGGCCAGGGTCGCGGTGGTTGGGTCTTATGGAATCATTTGATGTGGGGGCTGGCCCTAAGGGGCTAGCCCCCTTTGCCGCCGAAATGAATTAAACTGAAATTCAAATAGTGGCGGAGACCATTCATGGTAAGATCTACCACGTAGCCTGAGCGGTCGGGCATGGCGCTTGCGGGAGATAGGTCCGCGGTTCAAATCTTGCGAAGTCCAAAAAAAAATTTGATATGCTCAAAAATCCTCGGCATGGGGCCATGTGGCGGCCTGCGGGCTTACCATGTGGCACCCTCTGATAGGCCAAAATCCATAAAAGTCCAACCATTAACAAATTAGAAGATGCCACTTGTCCTCCAACAATTCATCCCTGTGGAATATTCCAAGGAATATTCTTGAAATATTCCTTGGAATATTCTTTTTTTTTAATTTTTCCAAAGTCAAAAGTCAACTTTGGTCAACTAGTTTTTTGGAGGATACTCAAAACTTCAAACCTGCATAACTTTCACATACGACGTTAGATTTGAGTCCCGTTCACAGCGCCATAATCGTAGCAATGAGGCTTTTTCGTTCATTTAGGTTGCAACCAATTCTGAGCAGTTCCATTTTTGAGCATTTTTTTAACTTGGACATGATCACCTTATCAACTATGCATGGTTGTTACTTCTGATCACCCTCATTAGATGGAAGATGAAGAAATACACATGGTTCCTAGATATATAAACAAACATGTGTGAAATCACATGCTATGCAACCCTATGGAATTTTAAGATCCCAGCCCGAGTCACGGAAAATAAAATTTGGCAGTTGAGGGGCCGACAACAACAAAGTTAGTTGATGAAGCACAGAGTGCTACGACACAAAGTGTCGAAGTTATCTTACCACTTAAGAGCTCTTTCTAAGCACTAAAATAAAATATGAAGGAGACCACCCTATAGTTACCCAAGATGAGTCACGATATTGTGTTGGGGACCTCTTGGAGCGGGGACCCCCTAGGGTACATTTTTGGGTTAAGTTTTTTATAAGTTTTATTGTGCGTGCTACACGAAAGAGTCAAAGGGAATGGGGCAGGTCAAAGTCCCTTAAGCAGTGTAATGGGTTTAAAGGGAAAAGCATGAGTCTCAAACCATGGTTTGAGACCATGGTATGTGTGTGTCTAGACAGTATAAATATGTAAGGATTGAGTCAAGTAAAGATATCATATGATTGGATATGAA
Organism: Pinus albicaulis; assembly: GCA_034641835.2. Taxonomy (NCBI): domain Eukaryota; kingdom Viridiplantae; phylum Streptophyta; class Pinopsida; order Pinales; family Pinaceae; genus Pinus; species Pinus albicaulis. The sequence goes on along the minus strand of CM076581.1, from coordinate 72,374,947 downwards.
TGTTTGTTAATGATTTGATATAAATTAGGTTTTTGGGTAGAAAGGCTACTACTGATTTGTGTGTGAAGAACTAAGTCCTTGCTATGTGCGGACCCTGTTTGTTGTGTCCACAGAAGGATTGAATGTACTGGAATTGATAGATCTCTTAATAAAGAAGACAGTTTTGGAAAACCTAGACTCTCATGTGATTGTTGTGTTGATTATCTGTTAATTGCGTTAAGATCTGAATTTGTTCTGTTATTGTGTATTTACTTATCTTAATGGTTAATTGCATTTGTGCACAAGTATCAATTTATGTTAGATGAATAGATCTGATTGAAGTATTCTTGATTAATGTGCACAAATATATATTGAAGTATTCTCTGATAATCTATGAAGGGTTTAATCTGTTGATGCATGCATATGTTATATTATCTGTTATAAGTGTTTTTAGGGCCACTACATCAAAAAATTCCTCAAGGTGCAGAAAACTGGTTCCAATACACCCCCATACTACTTCAGGTCAGACTTTGGTCTGTGCAAGAAGGTCACTATCGAAAGGGATAGTAGTTGGAGGGTTTTTTTGGTTGCACGATAAATCTGAACCTGGGTCAGGACCCCTCAAGCCAATAGGTGGTGATTTTCTTCAATTGCTCCAAGTGCCCATTAAATTCCTGTTGCACTTGAAACTTGCATTTAGCTTGGGTGAGTGGACTGAATGATAGGATCTTGTGGGTTCTCACCATGAATTCCAAGCTATTTTACAACCATGCATATGTGACCTAAATTTTTGTGATGAACATGATGAGTTGTTTGTTGTTCTGGATGAGTATTTGAACCTTTGATTTCTCTAGCTCTGCCTACAACTTCATCTTCTTTACCAATGTGAGTGACGCCACATTGTACCTCATTTGCAATCATGCACATGAGTGATGGAAGCTTGCACATTCTTAAGGGTAGTGAAAAATTATCTACACTGATGTTGCAAGATTGTGCAATGATACAACTACCTTATGCATGGTCTTGAGCTCCTCATATAAGTCCCACATAGTGTCCCCAAGTGTGTATACTTTAGCAAGTATTGATGGTTTGCTATGTGGAGATGTTAAATATCTTGATGGGAAGCTTGGAGGTTCTATCCCAACTATTTTTTCTCAGAATTCAAGTACTAAGTGTTTGATTTCATAGAACCTCTGAAGGCCAAGTTGGCTTCACCAATAGTGTTTGGATTCCTATTGGTGTCTATCACAATCACCCTTTCTCTCCTAAATGCATGAGATGCATGGTTATCTGGGAATTGACTTCTTTTCACTTGTACAATATTCTTCTGCAGTTCATCAAATAACATATTGTACACATCCATCACTGGACCATCATCAAGGGGAATTACCTCCCCTTCCTCGCTCAGGGCTTCCTTTATTGTTGAAGGTGATGGAGTATACATGGTGCCCTAAGGTGTGATGGGAATCAGGGTCCCATCTTCATCTTGAGGGTCGATTCCCACTTCCATGCTCGTGACTTCAACTAACTGTTCAAGATCCTTAGAAAACTCTCATTCCTGTATATGTTCTCTCACTTCTTCTACTATTGGTTGATCTTGTATCTACTTTTCAACCTATATGGGTGTCATCTCTTCTACTATAGCACATTTCCTTCTTTATTATTCTTGATTCTACTTCTCCTTTTCTCTCGTTCTTCCCCTAGTTCTTGTTCCACTTTCAGCATTATTTGTTCTGCTTCCTACAAGCTCTGCTTCTCTCTCATCCCTTTCTCTCCTCTCTGCATCTTATGATTCCTCTTCACTTAGGTTTCTAAAGTTTTTTTCATAAGGATTGGAATCGCTTTCATATTCCAACTTTGTTCTCTCTCTGTAATGTCAACAAGCTTCCTCTCCCCCTTGTCCTATACCATATTTCTTCCTTTTGCTACTGTTGCTAGGAATTGCTGCCATGTTAGTGTTAAATCCTTTTCGATAAACAATTGTGTGTCTGCATATATTGACAAGTTAATAGGTACTTTCTCAACTACTACCCCAATTCTTATTTCAATGGTTTATTTTTAGGAAGCTCTCCTTGGTGATTTTGTAATAGTGACTACTAGAGAGATGCTCAACAACTACTGTACCAGTGGGACATACAAGACACTCATGGCAGGAAAACAATAGTTTTAAGAAAAACCAATTTCAAGGCATGTTCATGTAAAAAAATGGGAATCTGATGGAGGGGATTGTGAAATTTTCACTAGAAAGAGAGCCTGGATTCTTGTGGGAACTCCACACTGCATAGTCCAAACAATCAAGGTCGAAGCTTGAGGTCTGAAACTGCACAATGCCAAGTTCAGCCTGGGTAGTTAGTTGGGAGAGACTGCGGATTGTGTAGTCTCAGTGGCGATGGATGAATACTGAGCCCTGGAACTACACAATGTTTAGTTCTAGAGGCCAATCTCTCAACTTGAGCCTCCAGATTACACAGTGCCCAGTTGGGAAAAGTGAAATCAAGCCAAGGAAATGACATATATGCCTAAGGGAAGTGTGAAAACGATCTAAGAGATACTGATGGATTGAGTGAAAATTTGACTAAGTGTTGATGAAACAAGACAAATCAAGTGAAAAAACAAAGTAAATGGGAAGAAAACCAAATCGGTGAGGAGAGTCGCCACAACAACGACCATTAATACAAAAATGAAGAAACTGATGCGACACTTGTGAAAGGAAAACAATAACTTGAAACCACACTTCTACAATATAAAGGAAGTTAAAATGCTAGCATGCATGCAAAAAAACATGCAAAAGAACACTCACACAAGCCAAATGACAAAAAGCGATAGAAAAAGCGACTAAAGGCAATACATGTAAAACTCACCCAGAAACATGACAACAATCGTACCAAAGGTTCCTTGATCTCCTCGGGAAGGATGGAGCTCCAAGATCGATCATGAGAATGATCTATAGGGGCGTCAATAAAATATATTTTAGAAATCAAGGTTTATGATGTAGATGCCACAAATCAAGGGATAAACAACACATGACGAAAGTCTCTAAAAATATAAAGTGTGCTTCCTTCAGACTACTAAAAATATATCCCTAGATTCTAAGGATTCTTTTTTTCCTTTTCTACTTTTCTAAGAAAAATTTCCATGCACATCACGAGGAAGGATTGCGCAATTCTAGAGAACTGGTAGCTCCAAAATCAGTGCACTGCACAATTTCTGAGCTCAGTGAAGGATTGCAGAGTTTGTGGGCTCAACACTAGGATGCCTGTCAAGACTTGAAATTTTTCAAGCTCAAGGTTGGGCTATTAGTCATTACTGCAAAATTATGAACATCATGGTCAAGTTTGGCTCCATGAATTGCGCAGTTTCTAGAGGCTAGCCCAGAACTGTTTCACAAGGCTTAGACAAGAGGTTAGCTCGTGACTTAGAAAATATTTGCTAAGTGAAGAGAAAGTAAACACAAGAAAAAATAAAAGATAAACATTAGTCAAAGCATATATATCTGATAGTAGTGCAAGGTAATCTCGCATGGAAATACGTTTAGGCTCCAAAATCTAGGAAATGAAAAAATTTTGAAGGGTGGTTGTAGCCGCTACAACAACTTCTTAACCAGATTCTAGGTTAAGTGCTAATGAACTAGAACATTGAGCCCGAAAGCTATGAAAATACATTGAGTAGTATTGGATAACAATAGATGACCATATAGTTGATTTAAATAGAATATATTAAACATAAATTATTAAAATAAGATTGCACTTATATGTTCCTAGGCTCTGATTATAGTATAACGTAGTGTGACTCTGAGGACCCAACAAATTTCTTGATTTCTTAGATTCTTATTCCTTGTTCCTAATATTTTTAATGGTCCTAGTAATATTTTCCCTCCTTCAATAGTCTCTGATAGAATAGTTTGGACCATGATATTCTCACTATTACCTTCTTTAAGCAAGAAAAATTAGAATACTAGATGTACATGTGAACATGGAGGAACATCCAATTTCTAAGCCATACTTCCAATACTCTACAACACCTTATAAGGGCCATAATATCTTGGTGCTAATTTTTTGTACTTATTTTTTAGCTTGAGAGACATTTGTTTATATGGTTGTAGTGTCACAAATACCTATTCCCCCACTTCAAATTCCTTTTCACGATGATGTTTATTTACTTGTTGTTTGAACCTGTTTTGTGCCATAACTAAGTTGTCCTTTAATAATTTGAGAACCTCATGTTTGCATTGTATGTGATCCTCTATTGCATGAGCCTTTATAATCCATTTCAAGGGTGATGTGATGGATTGAGGTTGATATCCATAAAGATCCATACATCGAGACATTTTTGATGAAGCATGGAAGGATGTGTTGTACAACCATGCTTCCAAGGGAAACCATTTAACCCACAATGTCTATTTATCATATGTAAAGCAATGTAGATATCATTCTAAATATTTATTCACAATCTAAGCTTTCCCATCCAATTGAGGATGGTAATATGAGCCTTTAGGAGGTTTAATTGCTGTCATATATTTTGGATTTTTCTTTGGATCCATGTGAGAAAATAATAATAATAATCCTCTTTACCATAATTTCAATTCACCCCCCAAAAATGGATCTTCTAATCAAAAGTGGGGTCACTTATAAGTTATATAACTTTAAAGCCTTAATTTGGAGAATATTTGAATAACTGAAAAATTTCTTGATATATCTCTGAGATTTGAGCCCTTCTGAATCTAAAACTTTGGACTCTAATACTCTGATATGTCTTCTTTGCAATTCCATAGGTTTGACCAGAATTGGATGTGCTAAGTGAAGGTTATGGTAACTTTTACAAAAATTATTGTTTTTTGGCCTCTCCCCATGAGAAAAATTGTATAGCATGCAGAGTATCCAATTCTTAAAATATTATTATGAAATTTATAATTGAAGTACTTTTGTATGCATCTTAGAATCCCTAAATATTTCACAGTTTGAAGAATCCCAGAAAATAAGTTATACAAAAAATACCAAGCTGAACTATTTTAAAACGATATTAGGATCCTTCAGAAACCTTAACTTCTACATAGTATATACTTAGTAAACCAGAATATGGAATTTAAACCAAATTTCTCCATGATCTATACTCAATATGATCTAAGTTTCACCATCTGAGACTTCACATAAAATAATTTATAGAAAAAATTCCAAACTAAAATGTTTGAAACTAATTTGAAAATAATTAAGGAGTCCTAAATTCCTTAGATCACACCTTTGAAATTCCAAAGAAAAAATTATGAAATGTGAACAAGATGTTCCATAAGATTTTTCCTCAATATGGTCTAAGTTTCAGCATCTAAAACCTTCTAGAAAAAAGTTTTTGTGTAAATGTTAAACCGACCTATTTGAAACTAATTTCAAGAGCATTTAGGAACCCTACATTATATTAGAAAATATAGCAAACCAAGATCTAAAATTTGAGCCAAGCATTCTATGATGTTTCTTCTCAATATTAACCAAGTTTCACTATTTGAAACCTCCTAAAAAAGGCTATATTAGAAATTCCAGGGTAACTCGTTTGATGTAGCAAAACCCTAGGATCATAAGATTTGATACCAAATTTTAGAAACCTCTCACCTTAAAATGATAAGAAACCAATAATTAGAGTCCTCTTCGAGGGGGAAACCTCCTTATATAACAGATAAAATGTACAAGACAATATTTGATGATCATAATACTATGCTTCCTTAGTATATATATAGGAGACAAAGGGTACAATTAAAATAAAATGGGATTATGAGAGGTTCTAGACCACACAATAATATAAAAATAGAAATATAATCACTTGATATTTCAGGCTTAATAAGGGGTTTTAGGTCTAACATGGGGATTATATAGAGATTAACATATTTAATGTATTTTAATAGTCATTAGGGTTAGATTCTTTGCATGCCGCAACCCGTCATTAGTGTTAAGGTTTTGGACTTTCTAGAAGCTTCTTAAAATTAAACACATGATTAGGCCCACATATAAGCAATGTGGGATAACATGGAAAATGTGTCATCCACTTGGTACCATGGTGGGCAACAAGGTAGGCCAATTTGTTGGAGACATACTTCAACATACAAACTCTATTTGAGGTTATTTTCACACCATTGGAAAGTCTCTGTGTGTATAATAGAATCAAAGATATAGGAGCTATTTAAAAAAAGATTACCCCCAAAAGTTCCATTTAATGCTTCAAAATGATTGTAAAATATTATGAACCCCAAATATCTCAACCACAACATGCCATTAAAATGAGCCCTATAAGTTAATACCTCCAATTCTCTCACCTAAAAAATACAACCATTTAAAAAATATATATAATAATTCAATTGATATCAATTCTTTGGATTATTTTATAATTTCAAAAATAAATTCAAATTGATACTTTATATTTATATCAATAATTAGTTAAATTAAATGTAATCATATACATTCAAATTTAAAAAATAAATTTGATTTATTTATAAGTTTAATTTCATCACAAATATATGTTTGAGAATTTTGTTTTTTATACTAATTTAATATTACTAACTATACTGACTATTAACTATTGTATTAATCAGATAATACTAATCCTATCAGTACACAAGTACTCATATCATGTTGATCTAAGTATTCAATTTCTTTATATCTAAGAAGTAAATGCATGTTAAGGGGTAATGCTTCGAACTTGGTGAACAATGTTATTGTTTTATGATATCTAGATGGTATAACACGCATAATAATGTGTTGATTCAATTGTGGAATTTAAAATAATTACAATTGTTGATAGATACTTGTAGTGTCTTTGATTA